>JARGXW010000931.1:0-49349 GCA_029204085.1 Mycena sp. CBHHK59/15
TCGTCAGCCTGTGAAGATCGTCCACGAGGTGGCGTTGAGGTCACGGGGTTGTTGTCGGCAGGAGCCGGATCTTCATGTACCTCTGTGGTAGTCATGTAGATCTTTTGAGTGGTAGATGCGTAGAGAAATCAAGGGTTGTTTAAGCAACGGATTTCCCAATGTGTCCACCAATGTTAGCGAAACCGTATGTGCGCGGAATGCTGAGCGCGAGCTTAGCTTGACGTAGCACGCGTTTGAGTGTTTTGGTATTGCCGTTTGGTAATAGAAAGAAAATAGAGTGTTCAAATCCCTATATAATCAACTTTGTTTCCAACGCAAATCTACCTTAAGCAACCGACCAACGAGAGTTAATCTTCGTTAGACGTGAACACGGGAAACGTCTCCGTATTCTTAAGATTGCTGTACTAACCTTGATGCAAGCGTAAAGTGTTACTTCAAAGATAGCCGATGGTAATTTCTTAATGAGCTCTTGAGCTTCACTTAGAATCACGCAGTTTTACAGGGTCAACTGTATATGGATTGAGCAAGAGATAAAAGGTGTCCCACATGAGGGAGACACTCCTCTTATATACTAGTTAGAGCAATATAAATAAATGACTCGGGGGGAGTCATGAGGCAGAGTCAAAAGGCGGTGTTAACCCGCAATGTTGACTCATATTTGGATCCGTGATGAATCACGTGTACGGGCGCTACGAGTGTAGTGAGGATTCTCGAATTCCATCACAACATTCCCTCCCTTCGATGCCCATTCACATTCCTCATGCGTACTCACATCCCGTTGGGCTTTGAAACCCTTAAACAGTCTCTTTGGTTTCGATGTCCACGAGTGTTTACGGATCCCTTGGCCTATACGCGTTTTGCCAGCCCACTCGTGTTACGGGTTTACAGGTGCCGCCAACCCACTAGCATTTACGGGCTTCGCACACCCATCGGCCTATGCGGGTTTTGCCAGCCCACTCGTGTTACAGGTTCCGCATGCCCATCGGCATTTACAGGTCTCGCCAGCCTACTAGAGTGTACAGGTTTCCCACACCCATTGGCCTATACGGGTTTTGCCAGCCCATTCGCACTTCTCGAGGCTTCACAAATCTCCGCATCCTTTTATTTATATTCTACAAAGCCGTTGTCAGATTCTGTTCTTAGTACTGAGACACACACAGTTCGACTCGCCATTTTCCCGATGATCCTCGGCCCTTTTCTTGAGCTTGACCAGCATGCAACAGAGAGGCTTCGACAGCAAGTTCTGCGCGAAATAAATGGTTGGCCGGGTGGGGTTCCAAATTGGGACGAGGCTATTTTTCAAGATCAGGGCCCCACCTTTAAAGAGGCCTGAAAAGTGGTTTCGAATAGCCTCATTACAGTTCAAAAATCGCCAGAGTACGAAACCATGTCCTGGCTGGTTCCAAGTGTTTTGGAACGACAAGGAAAGCATGTACGAGCGAGGTAGATGAGGAGAAAGGAAGAGAGTTGCTTGATGTTGTTGTGGCGGCATCAAAATCAACCATCCTTTTCGCGAGCTGACCCACGCCTCCCTAGGGTGCCGATGCCATCTGGAGCCTTGCGAATTGGTCGAAGGGTGGTGAAGTCAGGGAAAGAGGAAAAAAGGCCGCGCACCACACGGTTTGGGATGGGGAAGCGGAGAAAGTCGTATTTTAGACGCCTCGTGCTGCTGGTTTATAAACCGGTTTATAAACACCCGGTTTTTTGATCGGTATTAAAACGTGTTTTTAAATCGCTGGGAATTACTTACAGGGCCCTACTATCGTCCCCCACCGGACCGGACAAACCGGGAACTCGGACAAACAAGTATTGCTCCACTGTTTCTTGTTCAATTTGCGAGATCTCTTTTGAGGTACACTCTATAGGATGTGCTCTATTATAGTAAGATAAAAAACTGGATAAAAATCCGCTCTCCCTGACCCATTAGCCCTTAACAATCTGCTAAGTACTCTAATTTTGACTGATTTTTTATGTTTTCAGCACCATTGACAAAGTTGGGACTCAATTATTACAGAAAATTGACTCGGACATGAATGAAAAACATTATTGAAATGTTTTAGTAGCCTAACACCAAGGTAGGGTATCTGTGGCCATTGCAATTGGCAAAATAATGGTCAGATTTCATATATTTATGCTCCAAAGTGCTCACAAAGTTTTGTTGTATGTCATGAGCCCCATAGAGGGCCTGCCAACTATTGGTGCTTTTGAAAAGTGCATTAGAGGCAACAGAAGGCCCCCATATAATTTCAAGGCAGTGTGGTAAGAGATGAGGTCAGGACACGGCCGCCAATCAAAATATTCGGCCTTACCTAGTACTCGGACAACTGACTACAACAAAGGAAATGCCATTGTGTGGCAACCAATGGACCAATTCTCGCAAACTAAAATCTTGCACTGGATGACAAGACAGAGTGCAGACTATCTACGTACTCAGATTCATACCAAAACGATTAGTCATAACGATATACACTGATCTTCCTTAACCGTCCGAGATCACCGTAGGGGATGGTACTGATTTATCTTACTATATGCTCCTGAGAGAACTTGGGCAAGTATAGAAAAGAAAGGTGTATTATAGGAGTAAATGGGGGTCGATTGGAGAGAACGAGCGCGCGCCGGACGTGGCGTGCCAGAGAGACGCGGCAGAGCAGGCGGGGTCGTGACTAACCGTGGATATCCATCAATCCGGCGTTATCCGTGGGAACTCATCTGTATCCGTCCACGTCCACCCGATCGCGGATGGCACGGATGGATAGCCGGCTGAGCCGATCCATTTTAGTCCCTACGCCTCCCCTACTATGACATTTCCTTATAAAAGTTATATGGGAATATGTTTACTTTTTCTTCGTTTGTGTATCTGCCCGTGCACCAGGTGCTACCGCCAGAGTATTTGGAAACAGAACTTTTTCGCCGAGTGGTTATAGCGCAGTAGTGATGCACGATCAGTTGTCAGACGTCATATGTTCGAACTTCTCTGATGTCTTTTTTACTTGCATTTTTCCCTCCTTTGCTCAAAGAGGCCCGTGCCCACGAGAGGCCCCATTTCAGAGAGAAAGCTCGAACGAGTCTATAGCATGTCGGCCTGAGGGGGACCCCCAGAGCGCAGCGAGGAAGGGCAGGGTCATTGAATGGTCGGTACTCTTCGCGCACAATATGAAATGCCTAGTGAAATTCTGAATTTCACTCATTTACTATTGTTAAATCATCAAGGGTCCCTCAAGGCCCTTTGTATATATTATTTCTGTCGGTACCCTCAACTGGCAACTCATTAACTAACCACATCAGTAAAACTGCACATTTGTCTTTGGCGTCTTTGCCAAGACGCGTAAGACACCAAAGATGGGTTTTTTCCCAAGACACACATCTTGGGCTAAGCAGATTCAAAATTCTTAGCAAGACTCGGTGTCTTGGTAAAGACAAATAAGATGCTTACGTCTTGGAACAAGATGATGCTAATTTCCCCAAAGATGCTCCCCAAGACGCCGTTAAAGACATGGAAAGACACTAAAGCTCGGCTCATTGACGCCTAATCGGGCAGGTTATTATCCAAAAGCGGGCATGGATTCATGGTGACTACTGCACATGGGAACTACATACAACACAAATTAATCAGAAAGGATCATCACCGCATCGTCGCCAGCCTCAGATGCGCTGCAGCTGCCGGTTTGCGTCAGAAGTGGCCGATAAAATTGATAATGTGCGCACCTCATAGTTGTTTTGGCTGGTGCAGATCTCTTGAGGGCCTGGGATGACAAAAAAACGAATGTGCAACCTGATATGTATGTCACATATTTAGCTCAACAGACATACACATGATGCCCCGAGGACGTGCCCATCGGATGGGACAGCACCATACCAACAGGGTGGCCAGTGCTGCAAGTGCACTCTCTGATGTTGAGGTAGAGACGCAGCACCGTTTCTTCTAAGAGCGAGTCAGGATCTAGAAAAAAGACGAGACGAAGGGCTTACCAGCTCACAGCCTTCATCGCGGCAAGCATGAGCCTGAGGTGTGAGATTTATTACATATTTTGGAGAAATATGCAAGGAGGGTGTACCTCGCAATTCTGGTCCCACAGGCCAATGCCAGCAATAGTGTCCGGCAGGATGAGCGCACAAGGTTAAACCACACTGGGCTAAGGTGACATACGAAAATAAGGAACAGACGGGGACTCACCTGTCTTCTGGGGAAAGGGGCCCACAGCACAAGGTGAGCTTGGCAGTGTTCCTGACGCAGATACATATCACTTCGTGATATCCCACCGGTACCATTTCCACTCCGATGGCAGTTGTTAAGGTGTGTGTTGCTTTGCGAGATCATCGATGCTAAGACTTGGAAATTTATTAGCAATTGAGACATATTCAATATAGGCCACATACTCTGACCATATCGTTGCACAACATCGATAGCCAGCTACACAGAAGATCTGAATTCAGAGAACTTGCGGGAGACTGATAGCTTGCGGGAGACTAACCTCGTGGACATGGAGACCATAGGTGGGTCTTCAGCCACTTTGTGGCTGAAGAGGGGGGGGAAGAGCAGAGGGCGATGTGAGCATGACATGAGGGAAAAGGGAGAAGAGGTGTTGATGAGTGTTGTCTGCCCTTCACAAATACAGACACCAACCAACACCACGTGGTCACCGGCAACTTCTAAAGCCGATGTTTACAGCAACTCTCGGCAACGGACTTAGAATGATTTCGAATGCTCTTCCAATCTGCCAAGCCGTGTAGGTGCACCAATTGCATTCCAGGTCATCGTTCAAGTAGACCACAACATAAGAACACGGTATCCCTGCCTCTCGGAATAATTTTCGGGATAATTTTCGAAAATCAGCGCAAGTGTTGACACGCCAACTTGGGAAATTTGGGAAATTTGGCCGCTTTTCCTAATCTTTCCTCACTTTGCCATGATCTAAAATCCAGAACCAAATTGCCTACAAATTAGGAAAGGAGGTTTTTTCCTGATGATGATAGCAATACGTCTTGGGAACTTTGATGTCTTAGACATCTTTGATCTTGAATCAATTTGGGCCCGCTCCCAAGACTTTTCACCCAAGATCTAAGATGCTTGTCCAAGACAAAAATTGCAATGAAGCAAAACAAATGCAAAGGTCTCTGAACCTAAGATTTAGTTTTGTTATGTATAAGCAACTTATGCTTTACAGGCTGCTCAGGTTCTGACTATGCCCTGAGAACCTTCCCATATTCATGGAAGTTTTCTACACACATCATATCGATGAGGGTCATATAGAGCTGGTACAGAATTCTGGTGCAATCTATTGGAAATGCATAAATCAACCAGACAAACAGAAAGTAGTGGAAGATCTTATGAGGTCACTCTATAACAGCATTCTTCTGTGCCAACTGCCGATTTCAGACTGTGCCAATGTCCTGACAGAGTTGTTTTCATCATTATTTTGGTATCCACACAATCAAATCTGGTCCAAGTGATACTCATACATTAACAGTGCTCCCAATCAACCACAGTCCATCACAGAGACAGTGCACTGCTCAAATGGTGATCAGGATAACAATAATTGGGCTAGGTCCCAACCACCCAGGTTGAGGAGTCACTTGTGTTCTCTCTTTGCATGTTCCAACAGCAAGGATGACATAAATGCGATTCAAGATGACTTAATTTGGAACCCAGAATGGGATGAGTTGACTGAAAAGATCGAAACTTTAGAAGGTCTCTTATCTGAAGAACAAGTGAAGAACAAGATTTTAGCAGAGGACCTAGCAAGCTGCAGGCGAATGAAGCAATTCATTGAGGCCCAACTTCATTGGAAAGTCTAACTATGCCACGCTAGCAAAAGCAAAAGCATGAAATAGACCGGTTGAGATTGGATAATGATGATTTCAGAATAAAATGGAATGAGGTAGATGAATTGTTGCAGGAGAAGAACATGAAGTTAACCGAAGACCTGAGGAATTTTCGGGCTGAGGAAGTAAGTCATTGTGGCCCGACATCATGCGGTATCCCGACTATGTCAGGATAGCGAGCCCAAAGAGATGAAATCAACAAGCTCAAATCAGATAATGATGATTACAGACAAAAATTATACAAGATGGGGGAAGAATGCACCTGGTAGCTCACACTGGTTGAGCATTTCAATTTTTTCACCTTCTTTTTCAGTGAAAAATGTTGTTTATTTTTCAGACATTTTTCACTGAAAAAGAAGGTGAAAATTTTAAAACTTTTTCAGCACTTTCTCAATTCAAGGTGAAAAACGAAATAAAACAAGAAAGTGGTGAAATTTTTGAAATGTTCAACCAGTGTCATGGTTGCAGTCACGGGTCTCGTAAGTAGCATTTGGTAGCTGTCCAGAGCAAGGGTGCTACAGCGCTACAGATGCTACCCAGAGTCAAGTAGTGTACTAGGTGCTGGCCCACAAATGGAAAATAAAAACATAATTGTATTAAAGATTGGTTGCCGCAGTGAGATATGAATGATATGGTTACTGATCGCCTGACTTGTCTTCTGGCTCACTGTTGGTCGCACCGGTTCTGCCCTCCATCTCATCACGCAACATGTCTTCTTGAGCTTTGTCAATGCTGCTGGAGGCTTGTGAAGTCGTGGCGAGTCCGAGAGTCTGCCTGAAGCAATGTTAGTATAAGTGACAGCATACAAGAACAACTCACGAAGCTCGCTTGGTCCACTTGCGCCGAATGTTTTCAACCACCATCTTGTTGAGGCTGCTCCAATTTTCGATATCTGCTAGGTGGGTGTGGTACGACGTCACGACATCCTTTTCATAGAACATGGCTTGCACGAATGTCCCCGACGACCATTCGTGCATGCAGAATTCAACCTTGTCAAACACTCAATCAAAGGAAGCAGGATGGATTGGATAGAAACATACTGTAGAGAAGTCTAGCGCAAGGTTAGGAAGGCTGATGGGGTCAAAGTAGGAACGAAAGATTCCGCCCAGAGAATCTTTGTCCTTGAAGGTTGTGAGATGGTGAACTTTGGAAAGATACCATTGCCAGCATATCCCTTGTGCTCATCGATGTTCTTAAAAATTATCAGGACAGAATAAAGAAAATTGTGAGATGCTTACCTTGTACTGGAATGCTGCTTTACTGAGGAGCTTGTCATGTAGGGCACGGTTGGCTTTGATCGACGCTGGCGTGGAGCTGCGAACCAAGCCATAGTGATCGGCAAATAAGGCTCTGAAAGCCTCAAGGATCTTGCCGCGGATCTGCGAGCCTCGCTTTGTAATCTGGAATAAAGCCGTAAATCCGAGTCCCGAGAGAAAGCAGAACGTACAAGTCTAGCCATGCGGTCCGAGAGTATAAAGTGTTCTCCAGCAGCATGGCATGTAGCCCTCCAACACTCCATGGCCCATTGGAGCTGTATGTTGACTTCTGGGAAAGTGTCAAGTGTCAAGATACGGGCTGAATGCTCTGCCATTGAATGGAGGAGAAGGGCTTTTACGACAGGAACATAGTCCCCTGCCTTTGGTTTCACCCCCACAACCTCAACGAAGCCTTGGTGAAACTTGGCCTCTTGGCCCTTCAGGCGTTTTGGAGGGGGTGGCGGTGAGTGTGGTGTGCTAGCAGGTCGTGGATGTTTATGTGATGTCACAGCCGCAGGGGCTCAGCCATGGCCGTCGGATCGGGATGGAGCATGATGGCCTCCATTTGACTGAGAGTGGTTGGTGTCGTGACATGGGGAAGATGATCGAGGGCTGCGTCCGAGGTGTGAGTTTTCATCCGAAGAGGTACATCGTGGAGAAGGTCCGTGACTGTGGCTGTGTGAGCGATGGTGGGGGGAGTGGCGGCTTGCTGGGGATCTCAACCGAGAGTGTTCGTGACCTGGGGTGCCCGGAGTTTTATTGGAATCGAGATCCATAGCGTTGCTGGAACGAGCCTTGTCGGGAGACAGTGGGGGTGTGTGCTCAGAGTCGAGTAGACACTCCTCCTCGGTGGACTCCCAGAGCCTCTGAAAAGCTTGAGCTGAAGTCTTCGGAGTCTCGGTCAACATAGCCTTCTTGGCTTTGCATGCGAATGTTGTAGGCTTGTCACAATTAGATAAGATCTATCGTTCCAATGCCTATCTAAGCGCCCGAGATCTAAGCGCTGGATGACAAAGAGGCTATGACTAAGACCGGCCCGACCCAAGGGATGACGTCACGATGATGTCAGAGATGACATCAGGACATGAGGACACAGCAAGGACACTGAGAACATGTGGTTAAGGGTAGTTGTAGTATATATAGATTAGTTCACATGGTTCCCTAGACAGTATAAGTAGAGTAGCTATTACGCTGTTGTAGTTAACCTTTTATTCCATCATCTTTCGAGATCCACCACGAGCACTCCCCAATCCCTCTCCTCGAGAGTGGATGCTCAGGACTTGACTGTGACAAGGCTGGGGAGCTGCAACAGGAAGACGACCCAGTGGCTTTATCTGTGTCAAAATCAGAGACAGCAGAGTACGAATGCTGTATGATGCATACCGATGATGCAAAAGATACCCCCCCCCCCATCCTCGGATTGGGGTTCTTCACTTTCAGGGCCTGTGTTGTCCGCAGAGTCTACAGGCCAAGTTGGTAAAGCCAAAGCAATAAGATATAATGGGAAGAAGACCATACCTTGGCGCTCATTGGCCCCAGTTTCTTCACCTTCCTCTTGTACTTGTCGAGCACCTTCCGCATCTTGGTGAGCTGTTCCTCAGCGGAATCTAAGTTCTGCTTGTCTGGAGAGAGTGTGATTAGCAAGGCTCGAGGGATGACAGATACCATACTGGTTGTTGCCTGCTTTTCAGTTGGCTTGCGGGCATCAGCAGTACGTGTGGAGGCTCGAGCTCAATGTCGTTGTCGTCATCGTAGTCTGATGCGCTTGGGGGCCATGTTGGTGGAGAGAGAAAAGTGCGAAGTCCCCTTCGCCTCTCCCACTATGACATCACGTGGTCACTTTCCCAGCACGTGTTAGTCAGTGCGACGACATTGTTCACACTGAGTTCCGAGTTCCATGCAAGTTCACTGTCCATTCAAGTCATTTTCTTAGTTTCATTTACTGAAAAAAAAAGAGAATGCATATTTACAGATCCATTTCAATTATTTCCTTAGTGAATTTAAGTTACAAAAAGCCTTAAGAAAGGGGAGGTTGACAATGGACATGTTCTAAATTAAGTCCTTTTGCAGAGACAATTTACACATCTGCCACATCAATTTAAAGGCAAATTTTCTGTCATTTTTTGCTTAGTAGTCTTATATTTGCATCTAGTAGTAGAGTACAGCAACATTGATGTTATAATAAAACCTTCAGATATAGATTACTGCCAGCTGATTTCTGTAGTGGGAGAGGAGAAAACAGAGGTGAAAAGGAACAGGATCTTACACATATGCTAAATGGAAAGGGGGAAAACAGAATAGAGAATGGGGTAGAAAAAGAAAAAGATCAGAGCACCTTCCCGAGATAATTATGTGCATGGTCATCCAACCACTAGAGCATAGTGACCTTAATCATTTGGGGCAAACATTACACTATGACACGTTCGTCGGCAAAGAACGGTGATGTGCCTGTCAACCGTCTGAGCGCGAGCTACACAAAAATAGAGGTTAGCGTGGCTAGAAGGAGGAAAGGTGATGATGCGAGTGTTTCGGTGGTTCACAGCTCCAAGACTGGAAACTGCTTGAGGCTGACAAGTCAGAAGTAGGCAGACACAACGAAAACCATGAGCGGAGGCGAATCGAGACATAAACAGAGGCATAGACAGAGGCGATAGAGACGAAGGCGATGGAGAGACAAGGACAAGAGCAGACAAGGACAAGACGGAGGCGAAGACGAAACGGAGGCAGAGGCAGAGGCAGAGGCAGAAACTGAACACGGGTGACTTGAGCGGGAAGGCAAAAGTGATTTATTGAGCAGAAAGCCTGAGTATTTATACAAGAAGGGAAATCAAGACAAGTGGAGTGTACTCAATAGAAAGAGAGACCGAGACTTAGTACAGGAGAAAGAGGCAGTGATAACTGAATAGATTCGGGTCGGAAAAACCAGGGCGAGCGGAGGGAAATAAATGCGGAAGAGGAACTGAATGGGCGGGTCGGAGATGTTGGGCATAGCAGGGTTCTTGTGTGCAGGCCGTGTGCGGGACGTAGGATGTGTCTGAGACAAAGGCGAGGTGGAAGTAAGAGTGTGGTGGTTTGTTTGGTCGCATGGGCCCGATCGCCGGATAATGCCGAGGCATACGTAGAGCGCAGGCATGCGCGTCAACGGCGACATTGGTCAGCATTTGTCCACTTTAGGCATGTCCACTTTAGGCAATGTCATAGTGGGGGAGGCATTGGCCAGCTAAAAGTGCGATAAGGAAAAAGAGGGTTTGTTTGGTTCCCACGCACGGGGTCGTGCAGCGGCACGGACCCGCCTGCATTTGGAAAAATCAGTTGTCGTTACAGATAGCCTCATCGCACATAATGCCGACCTTTGCTTGCCTTTACTGCTCTGCGAGGTGTCCTGCAAGGCAAGGCCTGCGGTCGCATATCAAACAGACACTATACTGCCGAAAAAAGCGGCACGATGCCTATGCACATGACAGCAATAAAGACAGCGATAGCGATGCTGCCAGTGAGGAACCACAGGATCTGACCACTGATATGGAGATGGTGCCTGTCTACCCCATTGACAGCAGTGGCGTTGAGGAAGAAGATGAGGGCAGTGCTGAGGACGACTCGGAATCGGAGGAGACCTACATCGATGCGGATCCGCCATCTCCCATCATCGATGCGGATCCGCCATCTCCCAGCATCGAGAGCCAATTAGCTGAAGCTCCACCTCCAGATAATTTGCAGCCCGGCTCGGGCAAACACCCCAGAGCTACAGTGTAGGAGGCAGAAGATGAGGATGACCGCTGGATCCAGGATTTCCCCGACGAGTTTCAGGCGGGAGCAAATTTTGAGAAGTGCAAGACACAGTTTGAAAAGCTGCGTCAGGAACAGAGCAAGGCAGGGCATCCTCTGTGGTATCCATTCGAGAGCAAAGACGAGTGGGAGCTAGCTCAATGGCTGATGACTTTGGGCCTCAGTCAGAAAAAGATGGACGCATATTTGATGCTCAACGTGGTGCATACCTCGTAAGACACAAATTAATGCTATTCGGCTCATCTCTGCAATGCCAGGTACGGGAAAAGATCGACCCCTCATTCCATAATAACCAGGTGTTCTTAAAGCGAGTTGATGCCCTTCCTGAAGGACCACAGTAATTTTGTCATCCATTTGAGCTTGAGGGCAACGCGCTTGATGCAGACAAGGTGCCGAAGAAGGAGATAGTGGAGTTGTGTCATCGAGACCTGATTGAGTGTGTCTGAGAGCTTCTCAGAAATCCGTCGTTTGCGAAGCAAGGCTACAAGCCACTCCGTGTGTTCAAGAACAGTGATTGCACTAACCAGGAGTTCAGTGAGATGTGGACTGCTGAGTGGTGGTGGAAAATCCAGGTATTTTTTAGCACAATCGACAGGAAATGAGACTGACTTGGACCTGCTTGGACCCACCCAGCAACTGCTACCAAAGGGTGCGACGCTCACACCGATCATCATTTCATCGGACAAAACCCGGCTGACACGATTCAGCGGGGACACGCAGGCTTGGCCAGTCTACCTTACCATAGGAAATATTGATAAGGCAACACAGCGTATAACGTCATCACGAGCCACAGTCCTCCTCGGCTATATCCCAGTTACAAAACTTGAGGTCTTTTCCAAGACCAAGCGATCCGGAGTCGCTCATCAGCTCTTCCACGACTGCATGTGTGCGATGCTGGAGCCATTGAAAGCAGCGGGGAACAATGGTGTGCGCATGGATTGCGCTGACGGCTTCGTGCAGATGATGTTCCCGATTCTATCTGCTTACATCGCCGACTATCCGGAGCAATGTCTCGTTGCGTGCTGCCGTGAGAACTCCTGCCCTCCTTGTTTCGTTCTGCCAAAGAAGCGTGGCAAGCCTATTAATTCGACGCTTCGGGATCCTGACGAAACTCTGAGTGCTAAAAGAACAATCCAGGGGCAAGTATCCCTCGGAATTCGTAGACCAAAACCTACCGCCCATTAATCCTTTCTGGGCCGATTTCCCCTCTTCTCCTGCATGACGCCTGATATACTTCATGAGCTCCATAATGGCGTATTTGGAGATCACATCGTCAGCTGGGCAACCGATGTGATACCTGGCAAAAGCGCAATGGAACTAGATCACCGATTTCAAGCTATGACTCCTCATCCAACTCTATGCCATTTCAAAAAGGGCATCTCGCTCACATCTCAGTGGACTGGGAATGAACGTAAAAACATGGAGAAGGTCTTTCTGGGTGTCTTGGCTAAAGCTACTGATCCTGGTTCAGGTTCAGGGTACTTTTCCCTGAACGCTGAACTTGAACTTCAGTTCGGTTCAGCAATTTCTCTGAACCTGAACCTGAACACCAGGTTCAGGTTCGGTTCAGCATTTGAACCTGAACTGAACCCTAAAATATCTTTCCGATGTAAGACACCCATTTCTGACTCTCAAACTGTGCAACTTATCTTCAGAAACCTATTATGAATCATTGCCTGCATAAAATGTCATTGAGCAGAAGAGTACGACATTTCTTTCATATTCGTCGGCATCTGTGGCATCTGTGACTGACCGTAATTCACCTCCGTTTCATGCAGAAATGGATACACTCCCTCCCAGCCACAGCCACAACAGTCGGACTCATGAACAGTTCATACCCTGAGTATAATCAGCACCAAAATACAATGGAATACTCTTGAAAATGCTCAAAAACTGGGTGTTGAAGTAGGCTTGGCATTCGGGGTTCGAACACCACTGGTTGAACATTTCAAGTTTTGCACTGAAAATTTTGGTGAAAAATGTTTTGAATTTTACAGTAATTTTTCGCCAAAAAAGTAGGTGAAAAACTTGAAACATTTTGGTGACCTTTTTGAACCTTGTGAAAAATTTCTGAAAAAGTGCTGAAAAAGTTTTGAAGTTCAAAAAATTCATGAAGAAGTTACAAGTTTTTCACTTGGTTTTTCACTGAAAAATTGCTGTAAAATTCAAAACATTTTTCACTAGTTTTTTCACCAAAAAACTTGAAATCTTCAACCAGTGCACGTTCGGAAAAAATGTAATCAGCCTGAACCCTGAACCTGAACCTCAGGTTCGGTTCAATGAATTGCTGAACCTTGAACCTGAACCTCAGGTTCGGTTCAATGAATTGCTGAACCTTGAACCTGAACCTGGCATTCAGTTCAGTTCAGTTCAGGTTCGAACCGAAAGGTTGAACCGGACTTTCCTATCACTAGTTCCTGCCATTTGATACCTGTCTTTGGGTGTTCTGCAGATCCAGTGTGGACCTCGGATAATGTCCTGGATCAATGCAAATCATTTTATCTCAATCCCTATCTTCGACATCATGATTTCTTTTTGTTTTGTTATCTTGTTGACTTGCATACATCCAAAAAGGCCAAAGAAGAGCAGTGAGTGTGTATTAGGCTGCAGGGGCAGGCAGGCCATTAGTTTAGCTGGATAGTTATTTTTTACCTACACAATATTGGGTTTTGAAGCAGTCTTGGATGTCATGTTGCTATCTGTTGCTATTGCTCTCCCATATGAGACTACCTGAACTACTGACCACATTGTTTATTCTACTGAGGCTAACACAGCTACTGGCCCACCCATGAAAACTACCTAGGCTATAAGCTGCTACTGAGACTTTTGCCTGCAGCTACCAGTGCTACCCGGGCCTCACATCCCAAGGGGAAGCTACTGGCACTTTTATTGTTTCCTGATGTTGGCCGTGCCCTAAGTTCTGCAAATAGCTGTAATGAAACAAAGTAATGAAGCTGGAGTAGGGCTGGAACATTATGATTAAATACGCCTCTGGACCATAATGTACTGTAATCATAATATAATCTTAAGGTTTCGGTGGATATCTAATCGTAAGGGTATTGTAATCTAATGTAATCTTAATTTAATCGTATTTAATTGTATTTAATCGAGATTTTTCTCTCCAAATTCCCCTTCGCAGCTCACGGCTCCTGATTAATGTCATACATTGATGATAGCTACTAGCAATGCTTGGGCAAGGCATTTTGGGTTCAGATACCCTCCACAAACTTTTTTCTGACCCAGATCATTAATTTAAGGTCACTTGCAGCATCTAGACTACATATCCTCAACCCTAGATGATAATTTGGATATCCAGAGCATTCCATGACTCAAAGAGCATGTTCTGTTTTGAAATCCAACATTCTGGCAGTGTGTTGCAAGCATGTCACGTGCACAATTCACGCCAAAATCAAGCAGTAAACAACATCAAGCTTTGGGTCAAATGTGGTTCCTATCAGGTTGTGAGCATATCTGACACAGTATGCATCCACCCTGTTGACTGAGCAGGTCTGCAGTCTTTAGCTAGCAGAGATGGAGATGTTTTGCAGACATAGTTAGGGCTTAATATTATGATTAAATATGACCCCGATACACTGGTTGAACATTTCAAATTTTTCACCTTCTTTTTCAGTGAAAAATGTCGTTTATTTTTTACACATTTTTCACTGAAAAAGCAGGTGAAAATTTCAAAACATTTTCATCACTTTCTTATTTTATTTCGAATTTTTCACCTTGAATTGAGAAAGTGCTGAAAAAGTTTTAAAATTTTCACCTTCTTTTTCAGTGAAAAATGTCTGAAAAATAAACAACATTTTTCACTGAAAAAGAAGGTGAAAAAATTGAAATGCTCAACCAGTGATATCGTAATATAATCATACTATAATGTAATGTAACCCTCCATAATCTTAAGGCTTAAAATTATGGCCGAGCCATATCTAATCGTAATTTTACAATTATAATTGATTATAATCTAATATACTCATAATTTTATCCAGCCTTAAGCTGGAGACTGGAAAATTAGGGAGAGTGAACCAGACAGACAACTTGAAGAGCTGGCTGAAATTCAAGTATCGAGCCTAGAAGATCTGACTCGATCTCTTTAATGAGGTACACCTCGTGACCTTGATTCTGAGTCGGATGCCGCAGTTTGTGATCTGGGTCTATCGTTCCAAACTCTTGCTGTACAGAAGGCATTGTCGACTCGTGTCAGGTTTCCCGTTGAGAGCACCTTCAGCATTGGGATATCATTGGGCAGTGGAATTTTTCATGCAGTACAGCGCAATCAAGTCGAGGAGGGGCTGGGTGAGATCTAAATTACATCAGGAAAACCCTACTGTACCAAGTTGTAGGGTAGCAACGGTAATGGTAATGGCTCACTTGTTGTGTTGACTATTTTTTGGCCAGTAATGGTAACGGTGAGCTCGGTTGCCTGAAATTTTGTGTTACATTGAAAAAAATCGTAAAAATCGTAAAAAATTAGTTTGAGCTACCACGGTGGTCTACTAGTTGTCGCCTGGTTCATAATTATCGCTGCTCCCCGCCTTCTCCCTTTCTGCGCCAGAATCATTCGCCGGTACACCTCCCTTTGCCCATAATTCCCCACGAGGATTGCATGCCCAAATATCTTCTTCCGCATCACCCGCTGAGATTCGTGCTTCACCATCAGTGTCAACTCCGACTTTAGCAACCCAGCGGCCAGAGGGATCCTGAACACAAACATGGAGTACACGATCAACGACCACCGGAAGAGAAACTCCCGAGTCATCATCGATGTCATCCATGTCTTGGTCACTTTTTTTTGCCACTGCAGGTTGAGGAGCCATGGCGGGCAGGAATGAGTTAATTTTTTTTTGCCACCTCACAGTCAAGTTTGCTCAATCAATGTCAAATTTCTCATTGTTCAACAGTTACTATTCTGAGCAACAGTGGGTGGCGCAATGGCCGCCCGAAAGGGTAATTATTAAATTAAAATTCTGGTTGCCTACTCAAGCAACCGTAACGCTCACAGGGCTGCCTGTTGCCTAAAAAATAGGCAACAGCCATGTAACGGTCCCGGGGCCGTTGCTACCCTACAACTTGGTACAGTACTTTTAAAAGTTATGACTAATTGGAACAATTTAGCAGAATGCAATAAAACCGAGCAAATATGCACAATTGGTCTAAATTTTGCCGAATGAATTGAATGGACGTATTTCCATCACCGAAAGTGGAAATATCATCGGTGCGGCGATTCCCAATTAAAGTGCCGCACCCAGGTATTCTGACTCGGGGACATCTCGGAGATGATGAAGTAAGCATAAGCTACAGCTCTGCTTCCTACTCCATCCTTGTTGGAATCAGCAGTGCGGAAGTAGCAATAAAATAAATGTGGTGTGAAGATCAATTTGGCAGTGTTCAATTAACGAATCCTCATCTTTGATGCTCAAAGATTCTCAATGGTCCTAGGTTACCGCGCGCTAAGTTATATTGCAGGGCTCGGAGCAAGGCTCCAATGGTTTCCGTTTATAAACGTTTTTAAACGGTAAAAACCGTTTTTATTTCCGTTTAGTTTACGGACCCTTGTAAACAGTAAACAAATGGTAAACAAACAGTTCAAACGATTGTGAAAATCCACCTACCCAATAGAGGCCCAATGGCAGGATTCTGGACCTAAATATTGCTCAGAGTGCACCATACTATGTGAGTAATAGCAGAATAATGAGATACTAACTGTATGGTGTGCCATGGACAGGACTGGGTTGGGATCGGGCCGGAGGTTTCCGAAATTAGTAATTATACACGTGATTGATGGCGCGCGGACATCTCCGCCCGCCACGCGCCTTGCATCCCGCCCTCATCCCGCCCCCGCCATTGGCACCCCACCTTTTGTCCAGGTTAGTGACGTACAATTGAGGTGTCGAAGTGATGCTTGTGAGTCCATTTCGGACCATGATTCCCGGTCAGACAGCCCTCGGATATCTTTTCCAGATTGCCCTGCCAAAATACCGTTTATAAACTGTTTTAAACGGTTTATAAACATTTTCCAACCGTTTCCGTTTAGTTTACGGGTTTCCGTAAACGAAAACTAAATGGTTGGAGCCTTAGCTCGGAGGGATGATGCCGTCCCGTATTTTCTCGTCTTTTTTGCAACCATATAATTTAGGTACTGTCATCTTACCCTGAAATGGTATCTGCCGAAGTGAAACCTCCAATTCACAAACAGACTGTGCAAGCCACTCAGAAAGCCCTTCCGGCGCATGAAAACTCAGTAACAATTGTATTTTTGTTGCGGATGATGAAAACGTAGGGGTACAAGAAATAAGCAGCGCAGCACCTACGACGAGTGTGATCAATCAATTGTACGAGAGGGAGCTAAGAAATATCTCACCAATCACTGAATTAAGCCTTCCATCCATATCGTTTCTGGCTGGCCTTCCCTGCCAGGGCCCTCTGTTCCTCGCACACCGCGGCATACTGCTGATTACTATCCAGCGGAAACTCCTCGACCACACTCTTGACCCGTAGGCGGCGGGTGAGAAAGTCGTCGTCGGACGCGAACTCCCCGCCATAGCGCGCCAGAAAGTCATTACAGCAGTTTATATAATAGTACTGGCCATCGGCCTCGAACAGGATGCAGGGGTCGGTCGTGCGGAGATACGCTAGTGGGCGGATCGTGCCCTGGACTTTCAAGAGTCGTTTAACGCAGAAGTCGATTTTGGAGAGGTCGTGCCACTCCGGTGGGACGAGGAAGAAGGTGGTGTCGCTATATTTGTTCCAGTCGCAGGAAAAACCACCGGGGATCTTAATCTGCGTTCGGTAGAAGTTCTTGCATATGTCGCGGCGGGAGGGCGAAGTACAGACAGGACTGGTGTTTGCGGTTGGCTGAGGAACCGCATGATCAGTGAGCCTGATAAGGGTCGGGATAGGGCCATCAGAGACATACCCTCGTGGCATGGATGCGCGGGCCGGTGGTAGGATGGGTCGCAGTCAGGGCGTGCCTATGCGGCTCAAGATTGAGCAGAGGGGGACATGTCTGAGACTACGGGGGCTTACACCTTTCTTGCAGGAAAAGTTGTCTTGTAGAGCCGGGGAGCAAGGATGAGTCGTTTGGAGTACATTCGCAAGCCTTGCATGATCGTTTCGAGGAGAGGGTTAGGTGCGCCGCGCCCGCCACACCGCCACACCAGACCAAATAAAACTTCGACAAAATGAAAAGCATGCATCAAGCACCTCTAAGCAACTGAACTGCTATCCCGCCCGCAGGTTCTTACCGGTCGGCCATTTTCACCGGCAAAAACACCCTTTACAAACTCATCAGTAAGATCACATTTTACTTGTCGGCTTGTCGTCTTGTTTCACTTGTTACAAAAAAATAAAAGCGCAGAAATGATGCCTAGATTCCAACGCACGCATTCCCCCCCCCCCAAAAAAAAAAGGTCGGATTTCGGACATAGCTTGTCCTCTTGTCAGCTTGTTGGCTTTTCTCGCTTGTACAAGCTTGTACAAGCTCAGACAAGCACCGGCAAGTAAACTGTTAAAAGGCCAATGCTGTTTTGAACGTTTTTTACTGTAAACGTTTTCCACGGTGGAAACGGGTAGAAATTCCACCCGTTTCCGTTCAGTTTCCGGACTTTCGCAAGCGAAAACTGAGTGGTTGGAGCCTCAGTGCCATGGATAGCGTGGAGGAAGCTCTTAGGCATCTTCGAGCTAATCCTTGATGACTTCCATCAATTTCCTTTGAATTCGTACCAGAAATTACGTCTTTCCGCCCCGTTAACGTCAGAATCCAGATTACATGAGAAGGAAAGAGCGAGAGCGAAGTAGCGTATGATCGTCCGCCGTCCCGGTCTGACGCAGCCAATCTGAGGCTCGAGGGCACATTGTAGACGCCCTGTTTCGACCTTGCCTGCAAGACCAGGAACCTTCAGCTCAACAACGGGAGCCAATTCAACTGCGATGATCCTGCTTCTAATTCCTACCTTCTGAGGAAAAAGATCGAATCCAGGGAGTTTTCCCGTTGACATGTACATCGCGCAGCCTGCCAGTGTGCGGCGTGGCAGGCGGCGCTGGACGGTATTGATTCATCGCAGTGGGCCAAACGTGTACTTTCAAAATAGTTTCGCGTTACTTGAATCCATGGGTCCATTGCTGCTTCACGTACGATACTTATGTCGCGACCGCATCTTGTCCGTGCCTTCAGTTAGCGGACGCAAAACACGGCTGACGTTGCTCGGCAATCGCATTGCGGACGCCTCAAGTGTATGTATCGAATGTCGGCCATATACGTTTGAGCAGTCGTAAAGGAAAAACGCAGTTCGTGGCGTGAGATGCACGAGGAGGGCGAAGGTAGCAACACATTTTGTCGACGAGGCATGCATATAGTCAAGGTGCATGCGTACTCGAAAGCCTCTCCGTCTCGGCCAAGATAAAGAATGTACAGCAAGACCAACGGCGCACAATAATATTTTCGGGGCAATATTAGACGGGAAACAGTGATATAGATAGATAATTGCAGGGGGTATCATGAGTATGTAGCGTGCATGCAGGCGGAGCCGGAGCAGATAAGTAGATACAAGGGAAAATGTAAACGCAAAAGAATCATAACAAAGTAAAGTAACATAAAGAGGGCGAGAGACGGAGGAGGCGATAATCAGAGCAACAAAAAAGAAAAGGAAGAGGAAGGGCGACCACTCAGTCGTCCGTGAGGACCCCGCGCACGCCCCCACTCTGCGTCCGCCCGCCATCGCGCGCACGCGCCGTGTGCATCCGCTGCCCCTGCGCACCCGCCCCACCAGCCGTGGCCGTGCGCGTCGACACCGTCACGTTGCGCTCCCGCTCCCCCTGCTGCCGCTCCTGCTGCGGGGAATCCTCAACTGACACGGGAAACGGATAATGCACGCTCGGCACGGGCACCGCCGCCTTCTTGCTGCCCTTCGCCTTCGCCTTGCCCTTGCCCTTCTTGCTCCCGCTGCTGCTCTTCTTCACCGGCGGCGGCGGCGACGGCGCGACGGGGTCGACCCAGTCGTCCTCGATCTCGAGGTCGCGCTCCGCGTCGACGAAGCCCTCAGCATCCGCGTCCACGTCTGCGTCCGCATCCGCAAACGGCGGGGCCGCCTTCCCATGCGCGGGCGGCGGGCCCCCGCTCAGGTCGAAGCGAGCGCCCGGCAACGGCGTGATAGGGCCAACGGGGTCCTCCTCCGTGTCAACGTCCTCGCTGCGTGTGTGGCTCCTGCTGCTGCTCGTCGTCGAGTTGGAGTTGGAGTGGTAGTGCGTCGGGGACGAGGGCGCGTGTGAGTGCGCCGAGGTCGAGTGTGTGGAATTGGAGTGCCCATGAGAGACCGACGAGACGGCGTGCGATGCGCTCGACACGTCCCCGTCGTCGAAGAAGCGGTCGGCTCCCTCGCCGTCCGCTTCCACGTCGTTCTCCGCGTCGTGGTCCTCCGGATCCGAGATGCTCTCCAAGCCCATCTCGTCGTCGTCGTCGTCGGCGCCAGGCCACGTTGGCGGCTCGTCTTGGATCGAGAAGATCGTACGCGGAAGCTATGGAAGAACGCGGTCAGCAACGGCCGCGTGGGGAAGAAGACAAGGGGGAGGAGAGGCGTCAGGGGAGGACGGAGGTACGAGGAAAGGAGTGAAAGGGAAAGGAGACGAAGACTTGAAGGAGATAGTGGACACGCCATGAAGACATAAGATGCTCACCTCCGCCACCCTCCTCCTCAAATCCACCCACTCCGCCTCATCGCGGCACACAAACCCAATCAGCATACTCGGATCCAGCCCGCTAAGCGGCATCTTGCGCACGCGCTCGCAGTGGAACGTGCGCAGCTCCGCGGTCGTGTACGCGCGCGCGTAGTGCGCCTCCTCCGAGCGGCCCATCCCGCCGGTATTCGAGTCGAGGCCGGTGCTGGTGTTGAGCGTCAGCTCGTCCTCCGTCATCGGCGCGTTCGCGTCGGGGCTCATCGAGCGCGCGCGCGCGTTCGCGTGCATGTTCACGTGCATGAACTCGGGGCTCATCGAGCCCGCGCGGGAGGACATGGGTGACGGCGCCGGCGACCCAGCGGCGAACGACCCAGCGGCGAACGTGTCGGACGGTGCGGGGCGCATCGGGACGGCGGGGCGCGAGTGGTGCGGGTCGAGGTAGAAGAGGCCGTCGCCCTGCACGCCGACGAAGTAGTACGACGACGAGGGGCGGCCGCCCGCGATGCCGACGGACTGCGGGAAGGTGTAGAGCAGCTGCGGGTGATCGTCAGTAACGCGTATGCGGAGATAGAGGACAGGAGGCAGGGGCGAGACGTGGATGAGGAAGCACGGCAATCGACGAAGACGAGCGAAGGGGAGAGGCACGAAGGAATGGGACAGCGTGAAGCGCGACGCGGGGAGTACGAGCGAAGCAACGACGAGAACCAAGAAAACGAGACGCACCTTGATCGTCTCATAATACACCGGATTCACGCCATCCAGGCCCAGCCGAATACCCAGCAGCAGCAGCACCGGGCGGTCGCCCCACCGCTTGCCCGGCTTCGCGTTCGTCGACTTGCCGTGGCCCCCAGAGGAGTGGCCGCCGACCGATGGGGATGACGCAGACGCGAGGCCCGCGGTTGCCGCAGGCGAGTGCGACGCGGCGAAGACCTCGGTCTGGTAGAGCGTGCCGTCGGTGGCGACGGAGACGCCGAGGCCCGCCGCGGGGAAGGCGTCGACGAGAGTTCTGCGGGGCGGAGGTCAGCATGCGTTGCGAGCGAGAGAAAGTAGCAGGAGAAAGGGGGGAGAAGGACAGAGACGAAGGGTTCAGAGGGAGATGGAAATGCAAGGGAAGAGGGCGGATGGGGGCGGGGAATGAGCGAAGAGGACGGCGGTGTGAGGAAGGGACGGGGAGCAGGTGCGAGGACAAGGACGCAGAACGCGGGCGCGGGGAGCAGCCGCAGGAAAAGGGAGAAAGGGAGATGTAAGACGGGGGGAGATGTGCGCGCAAGTAACGAATGCACAGACAGAAGAGGGGACAGGTGGGAGCGCAAGCCCAGCGGGCTGAAAGAAAGGTGGGCAGATGACGCGGGACCGGATGGAGAAGCGCGCGGAAAGGGAGGGATGGATGGAGGACGAGAGGGACAGTGATGAACGGAGGGCGAAGGGAAAGTAGGGTGGGCGGGGGCGGGATGTATGCGCGAAGGAGCGAAAGGGAATGCCAAAAGAAAAATGACAGGGAAGTGGAGGTGGAGGTGGAGGGATTCTGAGGGTGCATGGGGGCGAAGCGGGCGGAGAAGCGGGGGAGAGAGGTCCTGCGCTCGATGAAGGGCGAGAGCACGAGGAAACTGCGACGATGCAAGAAGTGACAGAGGGAGGGACGAAAAGGAGCGACGATAAGGGGAGAGCGTGCAGGAGATGTGGATAGAGGAGGAGGTGTCGCCGATAAGTAAAAGCCCAGCGAAGGGGCGACTACACGAGAAGAAGTGCGCGAAGGGGGTACAGATAGAGAAAAGCAGACAGAGACAATACACAAGAAATGGGATGGGAATGAAGGCGAAGACCGCAGTAGACGGAGCAAAGAAAAAACAGGATGCCCACCTTATCGCGCCCGCCGCCGCGCTTGGGCCAAACCACATGCCGACGTCCTTGCCGAGCGCCTTGCCCGCGAGCGCCATGCGGTGCACGCCGAACGGCGCCACGGGCGCGTCGAGGAACCACGAGAGGAGGCGCGCGTGCAGCGCGTGCGCGCGCGCGGTGGGCGGAGGGAAGTGCGGCGCGGGGAGCGTGTCTGCGGGCGGTGCGTCAGGACACAAAAAGACAAGAAGATATAAGATAAAAGGCAAGAGGCACGCACCCAGCTCGCCGACCCGACTGAGCGCACACGCAAGCAGACTCTGCCCCGTGCGCAGCATGCACCCCCACCCCGCGTCGCTCGTCCAGCCCTTGGTGCCGCCGAGCGGCCACCACTTCTTCTTCGTGCCCCCCGCGCTCGCGGTGCTCCCGCCCCCGCTGCTGCGCGTCCCGTGCGAGCTCGTGCTCGACACGGACGAATTCGAGTATGCGGACGAGTACGACGAGTCGCTCTGCGTCGGCGAGTGCCCGTGGCCGTGCTTGGTGTTGTTGTGATTATGGGATGCTGCTGAAGGCGAAGGGGGCGCGAGCGCGGACGGGACGACGAGCGGGGGCGGGAGCGCGGACAGGGACGGGAGGTCGCGGATGGGCTCGAAGCCCGCGCGGTACGTGCACCACACGAGCGCGTAAAAGCGCGCGTGGAACGCCGCGGGCCACGGCGCGGCCTCCAGCCCCGCCTCCGGGTGTGCGTTTTTTGAGTGGTGGTGCGAGTGCGCGTGCGAAAACGAGTTGTTGTGGTTTGACGAGACCGACGCGGCGAGCACGCGCGCTTCGTCCGCGGGCCCCAGCCGGGGAAGCGCGCACCGAGGAGCCAGATGTCCGCCGCTGCGCGGTCGGGGGCGGCGTCGCCGTCGAGCAGGTAACGCACCGCCTTGTCGAGCAGACTCGTCTTGCTGCCCCCGGCGTCCTTCTCCTTCGACTCCCGGCTCTTGGAAAGCGAATGCGCGGTGCTGACGGAGTGCCCCACGGCGCCGGAGATGGTGTTCGCGAGCGAGAGGTCCGACGTGCTGCCCGCAAGGTGCGCGAACCATCCCGAGAGGCGCGTCGCGAGCGGCCCGTCGAGGCGGCTCGGCGAGCGCTGCAGCTGCAGCGTGTTGGTGTTGGTGCTGTTGCCGTTGCCGTTGCCGTGCCCGTAGTCAGACGCAGATGATGGCGGCGTCGACGCAGAAAAGTGGCGCTCCGAGCGCGTGCGCGGCCGCGCCGTCCCGCCGTACGAACTAGGCCCCACACGCCGGTCTGCATCCCCGTCGTCCTCGCCACACACATACGAGTCGGGCGACCCCGCCTCGTGCAGCGTTAGCAGCTCCTGCGCGCTCAGCCCGCGCTGCTCCGCTTCGCGAATGCGCTGCCGCTCGCGCTCGCGCTCCTTGTCCTTCCCGCCGCTGCCGATGCCGAGCAGGCGGCGGCGCCCGGACGAGGAAGAGGTAGAGGTGTTGTTGCTGGCGACAGATGGTGGGCGGTCGACGGAAAGCGACTTGGAGCGGTCGCGCTGCGCCGGGGACTGCAGGAAGCGCGGGAGCTTCGATGCCGCAGTGGGCGACATCGGCGGGGGGGACGACTGCGTGTTCGAGATTGGGGGACTTGATGCCGCGGTCGCCGTCGCGGTAGACGGCGAGGAAGACGGCGCCGGCGCTGTCGATGGTGATGGCGCCTTCGTCCGGTGGCGGACCTTCTGCGGCGGGAGGGCGAGCGCGGGTGGCATGGCTGCGATGAGCGACGATCAACTGGCGGGCGCAGATGACGATCAGTTGGTGTAGCATAAACTGAGGAGACTGCGACGTACGGAAAGCCTAATCCGGAGAAGACCAAGGTGTGACGATGAAGAAGTAGCGTATGCGTGTGTTTGGCGCGGCCCTCCACATTTCGGGCCGACTCGGAAGTCGTCCAGCCAACCCCAGTCCTCCTAATTATAAGCCTCATTGTCGTTCTACCTTGAGCCAGCACACAACCGCCCCAAATCAAAACGAAGACCGCGCGTCGTCTGCGCTAACCGCCCATTCATCAATATTTATCTAGCATAACCGTGCGTTAACGTTCCGTCTATCAATGTATATACGCGCATCTTCAGCCATCGATGTCTGTTAATATTAACATCCTCGTATCCGTAGCTCCGGACCGCCTCATCCATGAGTATCCCGCAACGGCTAGGCTGTCGAATCCTCGACTCGTAGCGCTCAGCATTTGACGTTTTAACACCTATTCATCTGGGTTATAACTGTCCACGCTATCGATGTACTCGTATTCCGCATCCGAATAATCCCTAGTGTCCCACAGCGACTGAGCCCCGCGTATGGCGCCGTTCACCCCGCTGAGCCGAACAGAACGGCTGAACCCACGCTTATACCACGCGTTTCACGTACTGTGCAACTGTGATATCCGTCTCTCTCGCTGCACGTTCCGGATTATCTTGAACCGCACGCTCCCAATTCTCCGCCGGGTATCCCTCACATTGGGCGCCCGGCCACTTCATAGTATGCAATGCGATCGGTTTCAGTCATCTGCGCCACTCAACTCATGTATAACCGATCTCTTCCGTGGCATTTTGCGGACCGTATGCTGAATCATCCTCGCTCCCACCTTGTGCTCTCCTCGAGCGGGTCGGCATCTACACTCTCCCCTCTCACCGTGGTCCGTCAACGCGTAATCGTCAAACTTTCACCCGCATCCTGAATCCCACCCTCGCCACCCTCCTATCCCACTGTTCCGTTTTACATACAGACTCCCTCCGCGTCGCCGTCCGAATCCGGTTCGCATGTCAACCATTCCCAGCGCCCAATCCATCCAATGTCCAGTCCTAATCCAAACCGGCGCCCGCTCCAAATCGTCCGTGCTCCCCATTCCGAACTCGATAAACTCGCATCCTCCCACTCCGCATTCGCTATCCCTCAATCTGTGCGCTTCATCCACACATACTTACGTGTCCCCAATCTGCGGCAGCGGTTATCACAAGATGGACTGCACCGCATCCGTGTCCTTATTGCCACTTCCACGTCTTGGTCTACATATATACCCCGTCCTGACGTAGCTACATAGTCCACGCCGACGTCCCCGTAAATCACCTCTCCCGCGCTCCATGCCCGATTTGATATACGATATGTAGACGAGGATATCCAGCCCTCCGACGGAGCTGTCATCCCGCTCACTAGTGTTCTGTATGTCGGGTACGTGCTCGAGGCAGGACATCCAATTAAACCGTGTAGCATCCAGTACATTTACGTACTGTAGAAGAACTCGCAGGCCCCCCCAGTAACGCTCTTGCACACCGCACACGCACACGCAAGTACTCCCTCCGCGTGGAATTCTTCAGTGACTCAACTCATCATCATCTTGCCGCCGCACGCCTGTCCCATTTTATGAACACTGGGTCCACCCCACATTCCTACTGATCGACTGAGGCGCACTTCAACTGCCGCAAATGTAATTTATTCGGGCACAACTCGCATATCGGATTCAACGGTTACCCATCCAACGTTGATCGCCCGATCACAGCACCCTGCTCGCCTCTTTCTTACCAATAATACTATCCAGAATAGCTTGATCCTCAAATCTGACCTGTCGTGTGCGAATCAGCCCAAACCCACATCGCATCTCAGAACGGTCAATATTAATTTACACCTTGACAGTTCAAACCACAGCAGAGTGATCAATACTCGATGTCGATTTCCGGGTAGCCATGCTGCGTGTACTTGTGGTGTCGTATGCTAGACGCCTCTCGCAAGCCGGTGTACTCTTGTCCCGTAGTATCGTGCGTCAGTATGGAGGCTAAGGCGCAGATGCGTGGAACTACAAAAATCGCGGAGACTCGGAAGTTGGATCTACCGCGGCATTATGTAGCTGCCTCATCAAGCACAACAAGGCTTTGCCACCCCTACAAAAAAGCTGTAAAAACCGCAGTTCCGAAGCCAAAATCCTAGCCTCTGAAGCCGTGAGCGTCAGTGTAACCTGGAAAGATAATGACGACAAGGATACAGCTAGCACACCGATGAGCAAAATCCGCCCGCTGCAGGTCGCTTGACGACCTGGTGGGAAGGTTGACCCACACCTGAATCCCCAATAGACCGGAGTAAGAAGACGATCGAGATAAGAGGGGAGAGAGAATTTCACCGCCATCACCAGGCAACTTCGCCTCTCTCAAACACCCTCAGATTCGATGCGAGATATGGGAAAATGCCAAAATAAATGAGTCGATGCTGAGATATGGCGCCGAGATACTGCATCCCGTTACGCAATGTCAGGTGGAGATGGGGCAGGTACGCAACAAGAGTGCCACCCCAAACGCGGCGAGTGAAGGGTATCGACCATGGAGAAACTCTTGAAAAGGTTAATAGCCTGTTTCTGAGCGGTTCTAGTGCGGTTCTCTGGGAACAGATAGCCCGCTGGGGGCATCTGAAAGCCTGATCATACATACTAGTTACTTTGGCGCGCGCTGATTGAAAGTAAGCACCCGCCGGGAGAAGTAAGTGCGAGATAAGTGTGGGATGAGTTATTTGCGAGAATAAAATGCCAGACTTGGTATGCACTCAGGCTGAGGCGATTCTGGTGTGCGCCATCCGAGAAGCGAGCAATGATTGGAGCTCATCGATGGCAGGCAACAAGAATCATTGCAGAAAACCAGGGGAAATACGGAAGCTATGCTAAGACGTCGGTCCAAGGGGTTAATTCTCCCTAACTCTGACGTGAATCCACGCTGTGACTCCGCCGTTGGCAAGTAGGAGTTGGGCAGTTTCAGGGTCTGAGTTCCGCAAGAGGCGCGGAGGCTGAGAGGGTTAGACCGAACGACAAGAAAAGTGGCAGTAAATAGAAGAGAGACGATATTTCTGGGGCTACACGGCATTCTAGCTGAGGAACACGGTGTTTGAACTTGAAGGAGGAGTGTCGTATTTGGCCGTGCAATGATTTTGATGTCGGGCCGGTGTAGCCGACTGTGACTCAGCGCATTCCTCGAATCCAAACCTTGATGAAAACATTGAAAAGCCCATAATGACTGGGATTAGGCCTCTTCGAGGCGGGTGCTGAACCTTTAGGTGGATGCGCCAGTGAACTGTGACTTCACTTCGATCGTTTACTGCTCGCCTCTTGCTTCTGATGACGAAACATTAATTATAATGTGCTACTATAATGTGTTACTACAAGATAAATATTTGGGCTCATAACATAGCAAAGACGGTAGGTGTGGACAGGGATATTATCGTAAATACTCAGCCTCGTCTGAGGGGGCCCGACGAGAATGACTCGTGTCTCGGTAGTGGGTAGAACAATAAATTCCCCATCTCATGTATATGGACACGGTGACACTGAGCCCCCACAACTTAGATGCACGAAGCTCCGGTGAAGAGTTCCGAACAAAAGTGGAGCCAGTACAGGCCAGACACCAAGCCGGACTCAGAGGCCTAGACACCTGTAAGTACGGACAGAGCCCAGATAGACCACCCATCCAGGGAAGCACCATAAGAGCTTGCAGCACAACCATCATATGGTCAGTTGAGGTGTCTGTCTAGGAGATACTAGTAGAGATGGGCACATCAGAGAAGGTAGCAAGAAACGACATGGAGGAGAAAGCAAAGATCTCGAGTTGTGTGTCCCTGGAGACTCGGAAATATCACCAGACTAAGTAGGAGAGATGGGCACATCACAGAAGATAGCTAGACTCCTGCGAGTGCAAGCACTTTACCGCAGGCAGACTGGTACGGGTCAAGCCCCTAGGCTGAGGAGTTTGAAATTTTGGGTGGGGCCGATCACGGCCATCAAATCACTTTCGTGGGTGCCATCAATTCCCAAGTAAATTTGAAGGTTTTGTGCACTGTCCTGAGAAGCCTAGTGGAAATTCTACTGTAAGGAGACAGATTTCAAGTCATTGGCCTTTAGACTCCTTCCACCGTTTTAACTTTTGAGTCTAGACATTCGATGTAAATTGAGAGCAGAAGGAAAAAGTTCAAACTCCACGAGATGTACCAGCCTGCCTACGGCAAACTGCTTGCAGCACCTCAAATGCCGTAGAGCGGACTGGTGACGAGTCTAGAATGTAGCAAGAACCAACATGGAGACTAGGAGTAGCAAGCAAAGATGTCGCCGGAGACTCGGAAATATCGCCAATAACTCTCCACGTCCGAACAACATCCGAATTTCGGATGTTCGGATGTCCGAAAGTCCCACGTCAACGGATACTGACCCGAACATCAAGCAGAAATGACTAATGACCGAAATTGAACTTAAGAGAATTGCATTGCCTTCTGTGAATGAAACGAGCTAGCACGCAGGAATTTGAAGCAGAAGGAAGGTTGGAAAAATATGTTTCCATTTTCCTTGCTTATTTTCTCTTTCCCCACTTGCTTTTCAATTTTTCTTGTGATGACCAATTCTTCATGACAAACAGATCAAAAACTGATTCGCAAAATCGATGTTCTCCTGGGCAGCCAAACCTAAAGGTTCAGCAATTAGGTTGTGGCGCACGTTAGTATTGAAATAAGCTCAGGCGGGTTTAATGCAAAGCAAGAGGATTATGTCATGGCAATCAAGTGAGTGCTACAGAGTAGTGCTGTCCAAAATCATGATATCAAATAATATGATATGATTATTATTATTATTGTTATTATTTGGAGAGTTTGGGATAATGAAACTCAGTCTGCAGAAGCATTCCAAGCTCATCCGCTTGTGTTGCTGGTTATTAGCCAGTCGTTGCCAGTGAAATTTGTCGGGAGGAAATGCCGTTACGCACATATTGCAACCAGTGTGGGGCTCCGGCCTGAGAAAATTATCCATCCCATGTCTATTATTTATGGGCCGCATACCCACTAAAACCCCCTCACCATGTCCAGTTGTCTGGCAGTGAGTCTTCATCCTTGAGTAGGCCACTCCATGTATTTAATACAAGCTGTTTTTTAATGGTGACTGGTCCGAAGCTGATTCTATCAGTCAGAAGACGGTCACGCCGTAGAGCACCATTCACAGCTTTCAACCACTGATTAAAATTTTCTGTCGTAGCGATTGTCCTGCCTGGTGATGTGATTACTCGCGTTGTGTGAAGATTCCAATTTGATGCCAAGTGATGGAAACCAAAATGGCAATAGTCTCCCCTTTTCTGGGAGAATAACCCCTTTGACTGTTTTGAATTTGACGAGATTACAGCCTAGAACCAGACCCCAGTTCATTACCAGGAAGCGGCCATATTTCTTGGACCAGATTTCACGTGTTAGGTCCCATATCAATTTTTGGCCTGGTGTGTCACATTTTAAGGCAATATGTTCTAATGTTTCGGGAACACTGCAAACATGGCATCTCCCTTTAATTTCCAGTGTGTCAATGTGGTACCAAAAATCGCCCACTCTGAATGTGTTGTGTATGCACTTCCATAAAAATTCTCGTGTCAAGTGCTGTAGAGTTGCAGATCGTATTGATCTCCAGATGGTTTCGTCAGAAGGTGCAAATTTGGAAATTTCTTCAACTGAGCACCGGATTCGATCGCAGAAGTCGGAATCTGGGGTCTAATACTGTACGGACATGTAGGGAGGCAACAGCCCCCAGGACCGTGACATGCAGGACCATGACATGTCCGGTGTTGCCTATTTTTTAGGCAATGAACCCTATCGTGACCAGGACCGTTGCCAAAAAAGGCAACGGAGGGCCAATTTTCTAGGCCAAAAACTCACTGTAAATTGCTTTTCCAAGGAATTCGGTTCTTTTATGGGCTAATCTAATGGCATGCTTGTCTTTTATTCATTTTTCCTACGTAATTATTTTTATTTTTATTTTTCCCGCTAATATGTCACGATTTTTTGAAGGCAACGGACCTCGCCGTGACCGTGACCCGTAGGAATTTAGGCAACGCAACGGACCTCATCGTGACCGTGACCGTTGCCTCCCTACATGTCCATACAGTATGCTGTTCTCATATTTTTGTCTCTCCTTGATGAGCGCTCGCAACAAGAACTCAGAGGAGGAGCAGATAGTAGTAGTACATTTGTCTGAGTGTTCTGTATATAAACAGTAGACCTCCAAGTAACGCTGATGAAATGTTAATGGTATTTCTGGTCTGTCAAAAGTTAATACAGAATCTTGCTTTTCTGTCCAAGATTTGTCTCAGTCTTGACCATTACTTTGAGACTCGGATCGAATTCACCCGGTTTGGTACCCGTGCATCAAGAAATACTGTCATGAGGCTTGGAACCAGCCCTGGTATTTTATACCTCCTCACTGGGATCGTATTGAGTGGGTCTTCAAGGCAAAGATTCGGAACCCACTCTCCATCTCAGCCAGTGTAAAGTTTGGGTCGAAGACCATTATTTGATCTGTTTCTATAGGCTGGTTATTCCACTGCAGCTCTCGTCTGTCAGAGCGAGCTCTTGACTAAATCCAGATTTGGCATGGTTGGGTTCCATTTCACCAAAATGCTGTCTACGAGTGTTCGGTCTCGTAACATAATGGGCATCCACAATTCTTATGGTGATACCGGAGGGATTCACCTGGTGTGGTTTTCGTATGACAGTTGTTCATCGATTTGCTATAGACAGAGTATCAGCCACTGTTCGCACTTGATGGTTCAATCTAAGACATGTTGCGGCATCCCGGCGACAGGGCTGTTTGTACAGAATCCTGTTAACGGCCGGATGTTTCCAATAGGCATTTTTTTAACTTCACTTCGTTGCTCACTGACAGCCTGTAAATTTCAGTTTGTATTTCTGCGCAATGAGAACCATCCTCTTGATTTCCTCTGGTAGTGGATTCTCTGGGAAATTGGACGTGTATATCTTGTATGAAAACATTCATAATTTGTCCCGGCTGGAGTTTGAGATAGCTCATCTCTAGAATTTTGCGATGATAAAGTCAACGAAATGCACCAGGATGCTCGCTCTGGCCCTGTACAAGGTATGATTTTAAATTCCATAGATCAATTGCTTCATTTCGGGCAGTTATGTCCAGTTTTTGTTCTCCTCCTCAGAATATCCAGAATCATACTTTCATGGGCAACTCTGGCTTTCTTTCCATCCCATAGAAAGACCTGTTCAGCCTTGTTCAGAGTATCTTCGACGTCCTTTGGCATGCCCTGTACTCTGGTCAAATATTGTGTTCTGCCACCAATTACCATGTTTATGATATGTCGTTTGCCTTCCAAAGTTGGTGCTGATGCCTTCCACCTTTCAAGGTCTTTTGTAATTTTTTCAAGCACTGAAGGCCATGGTGTGATATATGGTGCCTTATTTCCAATCCAAGCACCAGCATACGGCAAGTCTGGCCATCCGGAATTATTGTGAGGCTCTCTTCAATGGCTCCAATTCACATTTATTATTTAACATCTCTCTAGTATCACATTGCACGATATGAGGTTCGGCCAAAGGGTAACAGGAAGTTTTGTGTTCATTAAATTTCGCTGTTGAGGCTGCACACCACAGGCTCAGAATTTCCCAAGCATTTCTAGTGAATCCTCAGATGACAGGTACACTGTTGTATCATCTGCAAAGAGTGAAAGCATAAGATCTTCGTCTTTTCCAGGTATTTTGACCCCTTTTAGGTCTGAATTTCGGATTAGACACGCTAGAGGTTCGATAGCCAGGTTAAATAATAGGCATGAGAGTGGGTCCCCTGTCTGACACCACGAGTAACTAAGAATGGTTCACTCATTTCTCCATTGGATCATCATGATTGTCTCAGCATTGGTATAAAAGATTTGATTGTGTTGCAGAATTTTGGGGGAAATCCCATGTGTTGAAGAACCCTCAGCAGGTAATTATGATTTATTCTGTCATAAGCTTTTTCTGATCCAGAGCGACTATTATTCCATCCTCCTCAGTGGCTTCTGCATAGTTCAGGAGGAATTTTGCAAGTTTCACCTGATCCTCAATCTTTCTCCCTTTCATAAATCCAGCCTGGTTGGGATGTACAAGAGTTGGAGCAACTTTCATTAACCGAATGAATATGTTTTCGTCATTAATTGTAATCACAGTTCAGGAGGGTTATTGGCATAGTTACTGATCAGTGATCAATCTCCCTTTTCAAAGACTGGGCAAAGCCACCGGCATTGAAATGTGAGCCGTCCACAATGCCGTATTTTTCAATATCTTCATAAAGTTTCCGAAGGAAACCTAATATGTCGAACATTTCCTGGTCGCTTCCTTGCTTCGTCGGAATAATATGTCCAGGATTTTGTAAATTCATATGGAATGCCATCGATTCCAGGAGCCTTCCCATTACTCGAGAATTTGAGCGCCTCTTCAAGGTCATCTACTGTTAGTTCTTTGTCCATCTCGTTGAATCCACTCTCAGACAAGCGGGATTTACATTTTTCGAGTGTTATTTCAGTTGCCATAACTCTGCCATACTCATCTGGCTGTCCTTTTCTTGGATGGAATTATGATATTCTCTTGCCATCTGTGCCATGCACTTTGGCCGAGTTTCGTAGTGTGGTGTCTTACGATTTGTTGCATCTTGGACTTTGAATTTATATATTGAATCCTTGATGTGGTAGCCTTGGCTGAATGGGTCCAAGAAGTTGTTCGTAAAGTTTCACCTTGACATCGTAGCTGTTTCCAACAACCTTCTTTCTTTCAGGTTCCTCTCTCAGGCTGTCAGTAATTTTTTTTCCAGCAGTAAGCAGCTAAAGATCTGTCTTCCACGGCATATCTTCATTGTGTAACACAATATTTAACTGAGTTTTCCAGGTTCTTACTCGACGAGTTGTCTCATTTGTGATGTATTGTGAGCAGTGTTTCCCGTAGCTTGTGATGTCAATCTTGAATTTTTGCCCACAGTGTTTGAATTTTGTTTGTTGGGTCACACTCTAAGGTGTAGATCTTGAAGATCCTTCAGGAGCTGAACGGCTAAATCCTGAACTCGTTTCATGAACTTTACAGGTCTTCAGTAAATACAATGGCATGCTCCAGCGTCCATGGCCAGGTTGTTCATCAGGTCTGCAGTCAATTGGGTCAATACCAGTCTGTGGTCACTCTTAACTGCACAATGTTTAATTTCCCATCCTCTGTATATTTTAAATTGCTGGTTAACGACCTCAATCTGATCTAGGCGGGAGTGGGCGTTTGTATGCCTATCCTTTCTGTGTTGGACACGTGTATAGTCTCGAGCATCGGAAATGTTGCGCGCCAGCCATCGAGTAGGCACAGCAAATCTTTAACATTTTAAACTTTCTGGGACAGTCTCAGTAGTCCAGGAATTCCTGTCCATCAGATTTCAAAAAGTTCCAGTCCCCTAATACAATGGTTGGGAATGGGAGGTGTGGGTCTTCGGCCCATTTTTTCCGAAGTTGTTTCCACATTTTATCCCTCTCCTCTGGTTGGTTCGGAGCATATATGTTTAGAATGTTCAGTGATTCCCCCTTGTGCCACGGAATGACAATCATCGAGGCACATCCGGGGATTAGCTCGTATTCACGTATATTTCTGTGTCTACAATTTCTACAATTTCTTGTTGAGTACGAATGCAACTCCAGCTGTAGAGCAAGGCTTTTCAGGGTGTGCCGAATAGTAGAGTTTGAACCAGCGACTGAATACATTGTCAAACTGGGTTGCCGATACGGGGTCAAAATGTGTTTCTTGTATTCCCAGGACCCAAGGTGATTTTTGTCAATAGTTGCTTGAGGAATTTGAATTTATGGTTCCTATTGTGCATGGACATATTCACATCATGGCCAGCGATATTAAGTAAACCAATAGTTAGATTGCTCGAGTGAACTTGCCTGATTTGAGCAATCTCCGCGGTTTATGTCTTTTTCTTTGCCAGGTTCTCAGCTTCCCAGCTGTTGACTTTATCATGAAGGTCAGGAGAGTCTTTATGACTCGGCGAATACTCGTGTGGTAGTTCCTGGTCAAGTGTATTATCTGTATCCATAGGTAAATTTGTAGTATTTGCTGTCTCATTTAAATTGTATGAGCAGGTATCTTGCGTCCTCTCAACATTTCCCGCAATCCCATTTAATTGTATACAAGTACCATCTGCAGTATGGTCAGTCAATTCTCCCCTTAGCTCGTCACTCTCCACAGAGGTTGGAGCCAACCATGGTGAATCACGGTCTGAGGTGATCATATTAGGGGACTCAGAGGTACCCAGCTGCCCTTCGCCAATCACTGTAGCAGCCAGCGCAGCAGAGCTGTTACAGAAGGGGCCGTGCATTGGGCAGTCAGGGCTAGGCCCCGGATCACCCTGACTCCTGCTAAATTCATGCTGGGGGTAGTCACTCCAGAACTGCTGTCCGTACTCGCCAGGGAATCCCGCAATGTCATGATGCAAGGGATAAAGCAAAGAGGAATCTGTCTACAACACACGTAAATAGCTGACTAATCTGTCCCGATCCTGCCGAACCCGCTTGCGCACGCTACCGCAACGCTCTGGACTTGAAGCCGGCAGGCACTGATGAGAGGGAGGTACCATGTCCCAAAACCCTCCCGTGAACCAGGAGGGCCCTCTGTACAAAATCGAGATTTGTTAGGTGTACAGGCATGTTTAAGGTGCGTTTTTTGACCGCCATCACAAGGAAGGATCATTTATTCGAAATATATGGCTGTGGGCATTCTGGGCCTGTTGTATTCATAGCTTGTATGAGGGTAAAAGAGTCATTTTGTCCTCGCTGGCCAAGTACAAAACAATCATTATGTTGAACAGGCAGAAGTGCACTCAATATCACGAGGCGTCAAGTACTTGCATTGATTTGTTGTTGAACAACTTGAATTAGAGGGACGGAGTCTGCAACACAGTGCTGCAACATAATTGGCACTGGCTGTAATCACAATCGTCGAGATGGTTGGCTCTTAAAGTACTGACATGGCATCTGCCGGCCTGCGTGATACAGTTTGTACACAGACTTTCCAATTGTTCTGCCATGTGGTTGCGTTCCGTGAGAGCGAAGTTATTCAATATTTAGCATCTTCAGCCTCTACCTTATCCATTATATTATCGGAAAGCCAGCTGAAAGATTTATTCGTACAGACATTTTCTATCTTTCAGAATTGTGGATAAAAAACGGCTCGAGATTCACGTATGGGTCACGTGATCCCGGTCCAGAGGCGGAATAACGTTCACGAAGGATCATCATCTGACGCATGGGGGCAGTGTGCTCGTCGTCTCCACAGCAAGGGGAGCAGGTGGGGAGGGAGGACGAGGACATTGAGGGGTAGAGGATGTACACACCATGGTCCCTACATACCCTCAGCCAGAGCTATGGGAATCGAGGATGTCGCCGCAATGTTGCCGAGATGATTCAGGCACCAAGTGATTGCTGAGTAGAAAGATGGCGGTGAGAGCACGGAGCAATGCTCGGCAGCAACGGGGAAGGAGGTGTAGCGGTCTTGACAACAAGTCCCTCTTCGACCGCGAGGTTGGGAAAGTTCTGTGAATGCCACCAAAATGGCGGCAGATAGCACATAAGGCTTTAATATCATATGAGCTCGTAGGCTCTTTCTGCTATTTGCGGTGTAGCTCGAGTGACTACGCAGGTGTGGGGGTCACCCTTGGGTGCAACCCCTGGCGCAATTATGATATGATTAAATATGAGATAATACAGATATGATATGGTTCAAGACATAGACAGATGATATTGATACGGAGGAATATGATATGATATGATATGCATATAATATGATATGCCAGGCAGGATATCATCATATTTCTTTCATATTCTGGGCTTCCAGTCAAACCTTTGCACTGGAACAATTCAACACCTAATTCTGTCACTGTTTATCTCCTCTGCATGGAGATGCAGGGCCATGCTGAGAGGAAGAAATCAATGTTGTTTGTGGGTATGGATGAAGTCAAGATGTACTTGGGTTGAATTTCTCCAGTTGAGCCCAGATTTGACAACCCACTCGGACAGTGTAAGGTATGCTGTTGTGTTTCAATACTTGTACTTGTGATAGCTCAATCTGTGCACTAGCAAAACAAGGGCCCAATGTGGACTGTACTGTACTACACATAGCAAGGGATATTCTTGCCATTCCTGGGGTTAGCATTGCTGTGGAGCACCTTTTTTCAAGCATGAAAGTGATATGAAACACATCTTGAAGGGCAATCGAACATAAAGGAGTCCTGAAAACTCCTCTATGTGTATCATCACAAAGGTAGGTAGGTAGGTAGCATGGGAATGGTTGAAGTCAGGGCTCAGTGTGGGTCGAACTACCTGGAAGTCATAAATATTCACAAATAATCATATCGTATTCATCTCATATCAGATATAGCAGAATAAATATCCAGAAGATATAATACAGATATGATACGGCCCCGAGGATGGTGATATGATATGCATATGATATGATATGTGATTTTTCGTATTCATATCATACTTGGACAACACTACTACAGAGTAAGTAAGCTCTCAGTCAGCAATTGGGAGAGAGAAAATGCTAGAATAAAATGCCCGGAGTGTTGACCAATGCACTGCAGCTTTAATATTCCAACACCCAGTGCTTCTTGCTGTTGCGTCGCTGTGCCGTTGGTTTTGCTGCGGACTTTGTGGGCCGTAGCACACATCACTCTCGGTTCCCAGAGCTCCAAGCACCTCTGCTTCTTGTACTGCCTTTCCGTGATCCTTGCTTGTTCGTGCTATCTGCTGTGGCGCACTGCCCGTCTGCTTCATCACATATGTGGAGCAGGTTCTCTGCATCTCCAAGATCTGCCAAGCTCCAGCCCTGACACTCCTCAGCTCAATCCTTATGTATGGCACACTCTCATCGTCTCAACCTTTCCTTTGAGATGATCTGGTGAAAGGTTTGCATACGAGGCCAGGCAGGGATGGCTACTGTCCCGCTCGCAACCTCGGCAGATTTTTTGATAGAACCTCCTCAACATCTATGTCATACCCTGCTATCCTGTCACTTCGCACGTTGCAACTATCTGCCTCTGTCTGAAACTCTCTAACAGCATTTTTCCAATGCTCTTCAACACTGTTTGAACCCTGTCTCATTGCTGGTCAGTTCACATCGCATCAGTGATACTCCCCTTCCTTGGGTGACACATATGCAAGCCTATGTCTTCTGGGCTGTGCAATCATCATAGTAAAGCCGCCCCTCCATCGCGGTGCTGTATCTGTGTGTTCCCATCTGATATAGACATCTCTGACCATTTTTCCAGCTCACGTACCCTGGGAGTCAATCTTACAGCACGGTTTCCTTTCCCATCAAGATGAATAAAGAATAGTCTTGGCAAGCGGGTGGTGCCTTCTGCCATTGTTCAATACTGTAAAGTCTGTGGATACTATAGACATTTTTCGAACAAGCATTAGTTCTCCTAAGGCTCCAACCATTTCCATTTGTAGACATTTTCAAACAGTAAAAACGTTTTTACTTCCGTTTAGTTTGTCAGATCTGGCAAACTGTTTATAAACAGTTTTAAAACAGTATAAATGGTTTCAAAATAATCCCTCAGATGGGATGAGAGCCAGCAGGCTCATTGTAGTTTTCAAGGTCCCAAATGGCTAGCTTGGGCATATTCCAAGGATCCTGAGTGAGAATGGATAAGACCTGATGGCCTGAAGGCCTAACAGGTGTATGGTTCCTGTTGCTGGCTCCTAATCCCTATTTGGATGTGAACTCACGTGGCTGATCGCTTCTGGCAGTTCCCGCATCCCGCCAAACTTGGACATTTCTTCTTGTCTTCCGACACCAGCTTTTGTGGTTCAGGTTTATTCAAAATACATAGGAAACATGAGAGAAATGCATATGCATCAGTGAGAGGCAAAAATATGTCAATTCCAGCTGGAGAATCTCTTTAGAATGTCCCCGAAATTTACCGCCTGAAAAATACCATTCAAAAACTGTTTACAGAACTTACTATCAGGCGCTGGGAACCTGGCCACCTTAGAGCTTTTGGCCCAGCAGCCGTTCTGTCGGAGGGCCTTCCCATAGCCCAAGACCTCTGAATGGAGGGCATCTATCCTGTGAACAATTGGAGCACATTTGAGCCAATCTTGGTGGTGTTTTGACTCCATGGTGAATTTATTTCTGTTGGGCTTCCAGAAAAGGCAATTGACAGGGAACCTGGCCACCACTGAAAATTGATTGTTCCCCGGGCTAGGGCAAGCAAGCTTGCCCTAGCCCTTGTAAGGTGGGTGTTTAAGCTTATTATGCACCCTAGAACGCATCTACTATTGTATTACTTTTATATCCTTAGCATGTTCTGCTTAGCTCAGTTGGTTATGTTGTGTGCATATTATATAATATATGATCCATCTTTTGGTTCGAACCTCGCCCTCTGTTTCTTTTATTTTCCGCGGCTTCCCGATTAGGAACCGCCTCTGAGGTGATGTATCATTTTACATCTCTAATGAGCGGTTTTTTTACATCACTGCACTTCTCTTTCTAGCGGAATCTGATACATCACTCCCCCAGACTGTGGTGGTGACTCAATCCGTCATTCCTGGTGGATTCGGAGTGTGTAGATCCAGGAAAAATATTTCAGGGTAGGTCCTAGTTGCAGGGTAGATGCCCAGGTGCGCAGAAATCCTTGAAACAGCAGGCTTATGGGTAGAGTATTTTTTACTGATATGCTGCTGGCTATAATCTACAATGCATTGGAACTTCATGGAGTTTGGGCTATCCGAGTATTCCATGTGCTAGGAACACCCAAAAATCCATCATACCAAAAATCTATGCCCCTTGGGGCACCAGAACCAATGTTAGAGGTGATCTGCGAGGAAATGCTGCAAAAACGGTGTACCTGTGCCAGAAACTCGCACCAGGACCCCGGAGAAATTCTGAGGAGACCATGCGCTGCGTATTTTGAAACCAAATCGAATGGGCCATGTCTCGAGGTAATCCGACCCGAACTGAGGCCGGAACACGCGATTTACGCAAAACAATCAACCAAAATGGAAAAAACAAATCGTCCGCGCCCTAAGTTAGGGTAAGAGCTGTAAAATGGTTTAAAACTGTTTCCATACCATTTCTGTTTGTTTTGTCCAATTTCACAAACAGAAACGAAATGGTTGGAGCCTTAGGCCATACATTCTACGGGTCATTGGACACTAACCTGTACTGTATACCATACCATCCAGTTCAATTCCAGGAGCTTGACGGTATGGTGCGGTCCAAAATGCAGCTGTAATATGGCCATACGCTTTCCTGCGTGAGCAATCTAAATCTGTTGGTCACTCCCAATTGAAATTCAGTGAAAAGTTCTGTTTGATAATTCAAAGGCATAAGGGATGCAGATAATCGCGATATGCTGCTGTCCATGGTGAAGATGGGCCTTGAGGATCCACCACGTGAAACTTGTAAATGGTTTTTGGTGGACTTAATTTCACTTAAATCATATGGTTATTTGCCTGAACTGCACTACAATTATTTTAGAGGTAGTTTGGAATGTGGCAGGAGTCGAGGCAGGAGACCGACGGCCCGGCAATGGAAAGATCAGAGTGGTTACATAATTACGAGTACTTATGTTATGAGTACTTATGTTTACATAATACTCGTTCGTTTCATTCCTCCGAGGGGCTAAAACTCCTCTTATTTCACTTGTCTCCGATTTTTTAAGATAGTCTCATTAGTGGCTGTGTCTGACCTCTTTAGTGGCTGTCCCTATACTTTGTTCACTTTTTCCTTACCTCGTTAGCGGCTGTGTCGGATATGGCTGTGCTCTTTGTATTTATCTCTGTCTATTCCACCTGGTCTTGACAGCTTTTGACGGCTTTCGGCCTAAAACGAGCAGTGTCGAAAGCCGAATGTGTCTCCTCTTCATTCTTGATTATGGCTTGCACCCTCACATATTTTTACGGGTTGATGGGCCATAAAAACGGTTATGCCCACGTACCGTCAACGATCCAAGTGGGTCATGAAACGGGACGGCTACGGCACAGATGAGCCCGTTTACGCTGCACCCGTATCCGTCCGTTTACGCGTAAACGGGTTGCATCGGGGCATCGTGCCGAGATGCCGGGGGTCGGCCGGAGTTTGCCGAGCCGCTCATGCGTTGACACTTGCTGTGCGAGTCATGTGATATAGTACCTCAATTGCCCGACTCTACCGAGGACCGTACAGAACAAAAGAACTGCAGCTGGAAACTTACCAAAAACACATTGGACAATCTCAAAAGGAAAATTATACCAGACACCCATAAATACAGCGTAAACAGGCGGTATGGATGGGACCTGTCCCGTCAAGTGTTATCGCTCAAGCCCTTACGGACAGGTTGGCCCTTGGCATATCAAAAATACGCCGTAATCATTACACCCATGGGCATATTACAGACAGGTGCAAGCCCTATTCCTGATCTCCACGGCATGCATTTTCCTTCATACTGTTCACTCTGCTCTCTATGGTGTTTCTGTGGGCTAAGTACATATGCACAGGCCAGTGTCGCCGAGTCGCGTTTGAATGCTGTCTGTCAATCCACACCTGGATCCACACTGCCCAGGCCTCGAATACATGCACGATCAGATTTTGCCTGCCTGCATGTTCCCTGGCTCATTTTCATGGTATTTGCTTGTACTTCCACTAATAGTATGCATCAATTTAACTCTAAGTCTTGCCTAGTTTACTCTATGTGACTACCGCTTCCACGTCCTACAGGCTACATTGTCATCATCTGCAGTTTCTTCCTAGCTGATATGACCATTTCATCCTTGCTGTCCTTGTCTTCATAAGCCACTCCTTTCTTTATGTCCATCTGCTTCGGTTTCTCATACTTGACCATTGTAGACATCTTCCCTTTGTCCATGTTTCGCACGATGTGAGCGTTCTGTTATGAGACCGTGAGTTCAGCAGCTAATTATTTCTGGTGCTTACTCCACTCTGGTTATAATTCCATCTAAGAATTTCAAGATCACATTACCAGTTTGACCATGTTTCCCCAGTCCCAGGCCCTTGGCCCTCTGAACACTACCACAAAGAAACCCGAGCTCAACAATATCTCCGATCCTAGAACCCGCTGAGTCCTTGTTCAATAGCCCGGGAATGGTCAGTTCGTGTGTCCGATTTGAGTATACCATACTTACCTGTCACCGTCTAGCATGAGATATGATTTTTGTTCTCAATGCAGTGTGAAATACTCTTTTGCCCAGCATTTTTGCCAAGAACCTTAGCCAGATTGACTTTGCGGTGAAATTCAGCCAGCTGGTCTTGCAGGCACAGACTTGGTTAAAATAATGACATGCCACATTGAGCAGTGGGACCCGCAACTTCGTCTTTGATTGCAGAGCACTCCGAAGGTGTTATGTCTGCTTTGTCAAAAGTGAGCTCAATGTGGTATGTGATCTTGTCATTGTCATATTAAACAGACCTTATTGCATCGTTGTGGAAGAAATTGGGATGAGGAAAGAACCCCGATAAGTACAAGATCTTGCCGGGCACAGCCATGGCCCTCTACCCCCAAGTGATTGCAGCGGTAAAGGCCTGAGGGACCGAGATTAGCTGAAGTTGGGGCACGAAGTTGGGGTCAAAGTTGGGGTCAAAGTTGGATGTCAGATCGTGGGTATAGGCGCGATTTGACATCCAACTTCGTTTCCTGAACTATTTGGTGCCCCAACTTGACCTCAAGTTGGGGTCCGAGTTGCGGCACAAGTTGGGGTCAAAAATCTAATTATGAAACACCTTATTGCTGCTGCTTGGGCTACTTTGGTCTGCCTTGGCATCAATAATGATTTGAACAGAATTATCTTGCGATCCAGGCTGCATCCATTTCAAGTGAACGCTAGAAGCAGCACAGTTGCATTTCAACTCCTGGGAGCAGGAGCTCGGAGTTCTGTCTTGCCTGGTACTTTTATTATATATAAAAAGCCAGTGTCACATGCTCATAGCTGTTCTCCCTGGTAGCTTTGAGCTCGGGGTCAGTTTACACTTGCTGTCCTTAGTAGCCATATGCTCAGGTCGCTCAGTTCGGATTACACATACCTACCCTTGGAGCTGTAGAGCTCGGGAAGGTTGTGGGTCTGTTCTTGAAGCCACCCACCTTTTCCTTGGATTTTGGTTTAAAAGATAGAAAAAGATATATAAAAACTCTTGCATGCAAGTGCACTCATTTAAGATTTGATTGCTCTCCGCAAGACTGTTTTGAATTGTGTACACTTTCTTGAAGGGCAAGTAAAACTCCCCTACTGTCCCCGAGCAAATACAACCTATGGGTAGCATCTCTCTTTTAAGTTCCCTTGGGACTTATTTTAGGGTGTCAGCACAAGATTTTGAGATTTTTGAGATTTAGTTGAGTTAGGTTGGTGTTGAGTTGGTTGAGTTCTTGGGTTTGCTCAGACTTGCTCTCACATTTTCCGAGCTCACTATTTTAGAGATTTCAATTTCATGGCTGCACCAGAGTGCACTGTTTCAATGGATCCCCTGCTGCCTGCCACTACATCACCTCCACTCCCACCTCCGCAGGCTACCGGCACCACCACAAGACCTGTTGTTGTAGAATAGAGTTGGGAATGGAGTGCGCACAGGGCTAACTCCCGAGACTCAAACCGTGTGAGAGAGACAAAAATAAGAGGATAATTGTTACGGGCATGAGTGCCCAGTATTTATACTACACAACAATGTATCTAGAAAATTCTACTAACTACTTGTCCATGGCTTACTCAGTGGCTGACTGAGCAAGTCGGGTGTCGGTCAGTGCATACACTGACTCTTCGGAATGTTCCCGAAGTTGCCGGATTGCACGGACTGCATCAGCACTGCTACTCATGCGTAGTTCAACACCTGTAGGTCTGCTTCTCAATCGTAGATGACATACAACTCATTAACTCTCCTGTTCCAAATAGGTTATTCCAATAGAGGAACCACCACATGGCACTCACATTCCAAATTAGAACAAGTGATTTTCCCAATGGACATGTAGAAAATTGCATACTTAGTGCAAAGACAAGAGGCTGATGTTCACATTTGATTGATCAGAATTGGGAAATGGATACAGGTCCAGGAGGGATATGTCATTTATATACAGAGTTATCACAGTATTTGTGTGTCACGGAGACCTAACCTCGCAGTAATGTTGCCATCAAGCTGTATAAACCATCCCCTTGATCTCTGGCGCGCTTCGGGCGCCAAGTAGGTATTGTCATGGTAAATCACAGCCACCATATTGTGCCCATCCCAGGACAGTGCATATCTCAGAGGGTCGAAACCGTAATCCTCTTGCATACTGGGTACCTCTGGTACAACTTCATCTGGTCCAAAGAGGGATAAGAAGGGTATGTCGGTGGTGTTTACCTTTGTCTCTTTTGCCTCTTAGAAAGATGAATAAGATCCGAAAAAAGAACTTGTCAAGTTGCTGATGTCGCCGTAGAGCACATTTTCTCGGGCAGTTGGGATACCACCTCACTCAGGCGGGCTAGTTTGATGCCCGAGACCATCAGAACACTCATGATGGTCAATCAGCGTCTTCGCCTCACTCACAATGTTGTCCAGGAGATTGGGGTGGTTCACGATGTTTTAAATCTTTTGAATTCAGTTTTTTGTGTCTGTGAAACGTACTACTGTTTATGACCGTGCCGTCAACCGTGCTGTTCCGTCTGAGATTCTGACCTAGACCCAAAAGCACGGACACGGTACGGGTTTGCCTATGTGGGACTCGTCAATTCCACGGCCATGCCCATTTGTGCACGGGTAGCAGCCCTACCATCAGAGTCTATATGACACCCTATAGTAATGTGCTATTTTCCAGATGTGCTTCCCAAGATGAAAGATGCCCTCCCAAAGACAAAGATGCCCAAAGATGGGCTTACCAAGACAAAAATGTCTAAGGCAAGGGTGCAGTTTTACTGATGCTTCCTGAAGGAATAATATTTGACAGACTTAATTACGTACTCGGACCTCATTAAAAAATGTAAAGACTTTGTAATGTGTGAGAGTGAAAGACAGTAGCTAAATGAAATGTGAGTACAATATATAATCAACCCGACCATGTTTCAAGAGCTCCGAAAGTCATCAAACAAGAGCAAGCGCATAGGATAACATGATGGCCGACAGCGAACGTGGCAGCAGCGTGGCATGTCGAAAGTCGTCCATGTATCCGTGAGTGACATCAGAAGAGCATGACGGGCTCGAACAGTTGTTCAACGTAGAAATGCGTGAAATAATGCGGCGAATGAGAGGAAGGAAAATGATCGTGGCGGTGTTACCATGTTTGGTCGGCACGTGCACCCGGCCCGACCTCCGGAGTTGACTACGCCATCACGCATCTTGTCCATTGTTGGCCATGGAAAAAATAGGAAGTATCGAAAGTAAACAGGGGACCACGAGAAGAGATCGAACCCAGAAGGCGACATCGAGGCAAGCGCAAGATTAAGTGAGGGGGAATCCAAAGGAGAAACTCTCCATGAGGACCAACAAGCCAACTATCGGAGCGAACTGTGACTGACGACGAAAGGTAGGATTTCCCAGGGTTTAGCAAAGAGATGTGATCAGGTTGCAGAACTGTTTCTGGATTTTCAACAGATAAATACCAAACATATGAGAGAAGAATGGGACAATACATGCCATTGTGAATTACTTGGTGTTTGCTGTCTTCCCAGATGCGAATGGTGTGGTCTTCCCGAAAATGTGCTGGCCATCGGGCGGGAAGGCGACAGACCAAACAGAATCCGAGTGGCCCTGGAGCGCATCCCCAGCCTGCATCTGGGTATCTGCATCCCAGATGCGAATGTGTGGTCACGGGAGCCCGAAACGATGCGCCGGCCATCGGGTGAGAAGGCAACAGACCAAACAGAATCCGAGTGGCCCTGGAGCGCTTCCCCAACCTGCATCTGGGTATCGGCATCCCAGATGCGAATGGTGTGGTTGCGGAGCCTGAAACGATGTGCCGGCCATCGGGCGAGAAGGCGACAGACAAAAAGAACCCGAGTGGCCCTGGAGCGCTTCCCCAACCTGCATCTGGGTATCTGGATCCCATATGTAATAGTGTGGTCCTCGGAGCCTGAAACGATGTGCAGGCCATCGGGTGAGAAGGCAACAGACCAAACAGAATCCGAGTGGCCCTGGAGCGCTTCCCCAACCTGCATCTGGGTATCTGCATCCCAGATGCGAACGGTGTGGTCTTCGGAGCCAGAAACGATGCGCTGGCCATCGGGCGAGAAGGCGACAGACGAAACAGAACCCCAGTGGCCCTGGAGTGCTTCCCCAACCTGCATCTGCGTATCTGCATCCCAGATCCGAATGGTGTGATCTTCGGAGCCCGAAACGATGCGCCGGCCGTCGGTCGAGAAGGCAGCAGACCAAACAGCATCCGAGTGGCCCTGGAGTGCTTCCCCAACCTGCATCTGGGTATCTACATCCCAAATGCGAATGGTGTGATCGCGGGAGCCCGAAACGATGCGCCGGCCATCAGATGAGAAGGCGACAGACCAAACAGAACCCGAGTGGCCCTGGAGCACTTCCCCAACCTGCATCTGGGTATCTGCATCCCAGATGTGAATGGTGTGGTCCCGGAGCCCGAAACGATGCACCGGCCATCGGGCGAGAAGGTGACAGACCAAACAGAACCCGAGTGGCCCTGGAGCGCTTCCCCAACCTGCATCTGTTATCTGCATCCCAGATGCGAATGGTGTGGTCGTGGAGCCAGAAACGATGCGCTGGCCATCGGGCGAGACAGTGACAGACCAAACAGAATCCGAGTGGCCCTGGAGCGCTTCCCCAACCTGCATCTGGGTATCTGCATCCCAGATGCGAATGGTGTGGTCGGGAGCCCGAAACGATGCGCCGGCCATCGGGCGAGAAGGCAACAGACCAAACAGAATCCGAGTGGCCCTGGAGCACTTCCCCAACTTGCATCTGGGTATCTGCATCCCAGATGCGAATGGTGCGGTCGTGGTAGCCAGAAACGATGCGCCGGCCGTCGGCCGAGAACGCAACAGACCAAACAGAACCCGAGTGGCCCTGGAGCGTTCTCCAACCTGCATCTGCGTATCTGCATCCCAGATCCGAATGGTGTGGTCGTGGAGCCCGAAACGATGTGCCGGCCATCGGGCGAGAAGGCAACAGACCAAACAGAATCCGAGTGACCCTGGAGCGCTTCCCCAACCTGCATCTGGGTATCTACATCCCAATGCGAATGGTGTGGTCTTCGGAGCCCGAAACGATGCGCCGGCCATCGAGCGAGAAGGCGACAGACGAAACAGAACCTGAGTGGCCTGGAGCGCTTCCCCACCTGCATCTGGGTATCTGCATCCCAGATGCGAATGGTGTGGTCACCGGAGCCCGAAACGATGCACCGGCCATCGGCGAGAAGGCAACAGACCAAACAGAATCCGAGTGGCCCTGGAGTGCTTCTCCAACCTGCATCTGGGTATCTGCATCCCATATGCGAATGGTGTGGTCGCCGGAGCCCGAAAATGCGCCGACCATCGGGCGAGAAGGCAACAGACACAACAAAATCCGTAGGCCTTCCAAGATGCCCTGCAACACATTCCAGCCCTCATTGCTCCGGTTTTGATTTCGATCAGCCCCTGAATCTTCCCTGATAGTTTTCCGTATCATGGATGTCCTCGGGGATAAAGCCAATGCCGACAAATAAATGTGGGGTACGGCTGAACGAATTGGGGTTGCAAAGGAACGAAGAAATGACAAAGCATCCCTTGTGCTTCTTCAGCTCATCATTGTCCTTCATTTGGTAAGGTTCATGTTCAAACTCAGAATTCAATTCTCGCACCAATTCCATCCAGTAGCGACTCCAAAGATTCAGTGGCAGCTCCCACTGTACCTCGGATACTGAGAACTTCGATCCAATACAACAAGTGCAGCTGCATGAAATTGCGCATTTGTTCCCGCAACTTCTGGGTGGTGCAATGTTCCTGATATGAGAGGCCCAAAAGCGGCAGCTGTAGTACAAATAGGCAGGAATTGTACCGGCAAGATCAGGTATATCGGAGTTTGGAGGTATGATGTGTGAATTTCCCATGTTGAAGTGCAGTTGTGTTCCATGGTTGAAAGACAGGCAGATGCAAGTTGTAGCTCATGATCCGGTCCACTGTAGTGGAAATTGGGATCGACTGAGGGCTTCACCAGAAATCAACGAATGACTGTGGAGGAATCGTAGACCAGAATGGTTGTCCAAGACGGAACTCAACTGTTTGCACAAACTCGATGTCTGTAGAAGTGAGCGTCCGGAGAAGCTCTACCAAATCCTGAGAGGAAAGTGGAATGCGGGCGCAATCACGGCGCCCGAAACCTCTTTGAAGAGGGAGATATGGCTCGGTGTGCGGAACTTTGATGTGAGAAGCCCTTGATATAGCTGCCCCAAGGACCCATCTCGCCAATCACATTCCCTGTGCGAATCATGTCCATATTGCATTCAGTTCGCGTTTCGGCTGGCCAGCGGCGACAATTTTTAGCACTGTGCTGGCCCAGATGAATAATCCTGCAGCAGCATCGGTAAGCATTTTTAATTCTGAACCCGATGGCCATGGGCGGGATTGTCGTAAAATCCTCGAGAATCTTGTCAAAGCCGTGCCTGAGATAGTTCTCGATGTCCATCGACGAGTGTCGAGTGACAGAGTCGCCGACTTCAAGAACCCTGCAGCATGATTGGCCTGACCTAGAAAAGATCCGATGTTCCCCTCATTGCGGCTGGTCACGAATATCTTGAACTGCGATGGAACCGACTGCCAGTGGGCGAGTGCACGCAGAACCTTTTCCTGATACGATCGAGCCTCTCGAGTCCGCCGCACTCATCGAGTGCATCAATGACTATGACAGGAAGGCCCTGGAGAACCACAAGAGGACCTCCAAGAGGGTTGCGATGAGTTCGTTAAATATTTCGTAGTGCCCAGTCACATCAGGATCAACTTCCCGCGATGTTAATTTCTCAACCACGACGTGGCGCATAGAAGGGTATTTCTGTGCCAGGTCATACGCGACTGAGCACCACAGAGCTTCTGGGGTTTGGGATGCGAGATCTTCGCGTCTGAAGAAGAAGCTAGAACCCAGGCGCCCGGCTTCCAATAGACGAGCCCTGACGGTGGTTGCAATAGCAGATTTCCCTGTGCCAGGATGGCCATGGAGCCAAAAGATATTGGGGCCATGTAAATCGCTAACCCATTCATCGACGGTGCTCAAGATGTCGACTCGGGTGCCCTCCATACACCTGTTATGGCGCTGGGTGGTATTTGAGCTATCTGACCTCAGTCTCTGCAGAACATTGTCTTCTCGTCGGAGAGCTAGAACTGTTTGGGCGGTGCACGATTTCAGCGAGTCGAGCTGCTTACCTGACTCATCCAGCAAAGATTTAAGCTGTGCCTCCATCGCTGCCGCTGTACGGCGAACTTCCATTATAGCCATGCCTGATTGCACGGCCAAACCCCTGTCGAATTTTCGCTTGAATGAAAGAAAGCTTCCGGTCAGGGTATCAAGTTCATTTCTTGTCTCGGCGCTGAACGTCACAAAGGCGATGATTTTCGCTACATAATTCGCTCAGAATCACGAACTGGAAAAACGGGTGGAACGCACAACCACGGGACTGAGAGCTGTATCGTGCGAGGAAATTCACGACTCGCGCATGAGAGGATCAATCTCTCCAAGCGCCCGCTTCAGTTGGCCCAATCTGAAACTGCCGCACATCGGCGATGCAGTCTAAGGAATCGGCCATGTCTTCAAGCAGAGCGCGGACATCCTTGTCACATTTGTCGTGTGCCTGCAGCATCTGGACAGTGGCTCCATCAGCAGTAGAGTCAATTCACGAAACGATACTACCTTGTTTAATTGCTCGACACTGGCAAGAACCGCTTTGGCAAATGGGTTGGCCTGTTCCAGGAGTGTTATTGACCTTGTAATGAGCGCCGCACAACTGACTGACCTCGCTTGCGGCAACACCAAATGCAAGAAGTGTGTCAACAAATTTGGAAAATCCCCCAGGCGATCCAGGATGCTCTTCAAGTTGCTAGCCACATTGAGTCCCGCACGGACCAGATCTTCGACTGCGTGTTGTTTCTGGCGTTTTCAGTCAAGAATCCGTGAGGTAAATGGGATTCCATACCACGCACCATACTGAAGCTCAGTCGAA
>JARGXW010000932.1:0-49333 GCA_029204085.1 Mycena sp. CBHHK59/15
TATCATATGGTCAATTCGACAACTGCCTTTGTGACATGTGATTCTGAAAGGGATCATGATTCATCCGGAGATCAGATCTGATGGCAGCAGTTGGTCCGAAAGATAAGATCACGTGGGGGTTGCCAAATAGAATTATCCTGTCTACACGGCAGTCTACACGGCGTGGAATGGTCAATGAGTCAGCGAACTGTCTCGCAAATGGGGACGCGGAACGCGCGATGAATGCCAGCAAAACGCCTTGCCAGGCCGTGCCGCCCGCGGTTCGAATTCTCAAAGCATGATGAGCCACGTTCGTGGAAAGGGAATTTTGCTACAGCAAGGCTGCGCGGCATACGCTGAAGCAGCCCAAAAGGGACTAGCTTCCAAATACACGTTTACTGGTTGGAGCAGCGCTAAGATAAGTATGCCATTCAGTTGATGCGAATCTGATCACAAGTCCAATCAAAATTGCGACATCTTCATTGCCGATGGCGTGAACTGCAGCTCGATTTTCTCTCTCCCTCTGCGACTACTGTAGCTGGGCGGAATGAACCCGCAAGGCGAGGTGCGGCTGATAGGGGAGATTTGTGGAATGGAGAGGAGCGGAGCACTTACAGTTGCAGCAGTGGTAGCGTAGTCGTTACAGTTTAGGCATGATCATCATGATGGAAGAAATGTCGGGCCGGGATCGGGCGCGTTAGTCAGTACATTACAAAGGCGCTCGCTTTTGCTCTTCACCCCTTTGGCCAATATATTACGCATCCACTACGCCCGTGCACCTCCGTCATAATGGCACCATCGTCGCTGCACGGCCTCAACCTCGTCCACCCGCCCCATTACCCCCTCCAACTCCCAGGACTTGCTCTCCGGCCCTCCGTTTCCCGACCTCCTGTGGAACAATCTCGTATTCGACTCGGACGAGACCCCCGTCGCGTCCGACAAGCCCCATGTCCGAGAGACAGACGAGGAGCTCGAGCTCGAAGCAAATAGACAGCCGGCCGAGCCCGCGGTACACCACGGCATGTCAACGTCGTGACCGGCACCAACGTGCACGACAGCCCGTCTCCGCCATTCGATATCAACAACTTCCTCGCCAACTTCGCCCAACCCCCGGCAGCCATCTCCCCCTCCCTCGTCCAGCTACTCGCCCTCCATTCCGCCGTTCAGGGCTCCGCACCCACCTTCCCCCAGTTCCCCCGGCCCAGGAGTCATCGTCTGCCTCCCAGAACTCATCCTATGACTACCCGCCCGCGAAGCGCGCGCGCAGCCGAAAGTCCTCCATCTCGGCCTCTGTCGCAGACTCGCCGGACGACCCGAGTGTCACTCCCGTCAACGTCGCCGAGGATAAGCGCAGACGGAACACCGCTGCGTCTGCCCGGTTCAGACTGAAGAAGAAGGAGCGGGAAGCCGCTTTGGAGTCGCGAGCAAAAGAGCTCGAGGGACGCGTCAATGAACTCGAGCGGGAGTGCGAGGGTCTGCGGAGAGAGAACGGATGGTTGAAAGGTTTGGTGGTTGGGGTCACTGGCGCCGCGCAGGCGCCACAGCAGTCCTCTCAGTCGACGTCAAAGCGAAGTCGGGATGAATTGGAAGCCGCATAATAAATCTCTGATGATAGACTATTCTCATGTTCGTCGTCGGTCCTGCGCACTCCATGTACATATGGTGCCCTCACACTAATATCCATGTACCTACCAGAAATCCACAATGTTTCGAGACCTCTGTGATGATGTCAGAGTTGGAGTCAAGGCAACTCCACTTTACGACGATTACTATCTCTGTGCGTCATTGTGCTAATCGAGGCGACTTGGAGATCCAAGAAGATGAATATTCGATGAATGCCAGGTCGGTAGGTATATTCCGGCGCGGTCACGTTAAGAAACAGCTGCGGCCCGTACTACATACACGGCATCGCATGTATGCTACGGATACTAGTACTATCCACTTGAACACCTGAGTGACCCTCCCTCAACACCAAGTACAAAAAAAGAAAAAATACTGGTTGGGATCGCAAGGCATCGACAGAATCCCCAGGGTCGCATGACGTCCAAAATCAAGTACGAATATAGCGGTATATTGTCCATTCCACATATAATTCAGTGGTATATTGCTGCGTTCATGCGGGGCCTGCCCGCGAACGAGTGAGTCTGAATATTGATGCTCAATCAACATTACACAGGAGGATCTGTTCCAGTCTGCAGAGTCTCAGCCTCTTACACTAGACCATGCAGTTCCTGGGTTCTAGAGGGCATTTTGACAATGTGAGACAGGAGCGGTCGGTGTTGAGCCTCCTGTAGAGTATCTTGATCTCGTCGCAGTGCGAAATGGGCCAAGCAGAGAGTTATATCTTGTGTTACACACTGCACAGTCTCAGCCTCTAATGTTAGACCACACAGTTCACAGCTGGGGTCTACCAGGCATTTTGACAAAATGAGACAGGAGGCAGATGGCGACGGACATGGCAAAGGAAGACATAGATTGCTCCAAATAAGGATTCACTTTCGATAAATCAAGCATTCAAATCGAATTACAATGTGCGAGATTTTCGATGATGGTGGTATGGAGATGGGAGGTTATAGATTTAATTAGCATTCGCAGAATGGCCAGTCGTCCAGTAATACTAATAGTTTCCCATGTGTTAGAGTGCGGTGGACTCCGAGTAGCCAAACAGGGTGTTTGCTGGTCGTTTCTGTTAGAGATCCGAAGCCGAGTGGTGCAAAAGCAAAGACCCGGGATACAGTTGGGTGTTGAAGCCCCTATATCACGTGCTCTGATTTCTCACGAGGCTACTACTGACGCGCGTCCAGGAGTCAGGACGTCCAAGCATTGCACTCAAATAAACGACCATGTCTAGGTCCTACGATCGCGGTATGCGCTGCTTCTACTGGTCGTGTTCCTCCATTTGACCCATTTATCCTCCGCCCATAGCCCTCACTGTATTCTCCCCCGATGGCCATCTTTTCCAGGTCAATACCACCCTGGTACACTGGACTTTGTGTAACTGACGTCCGTTCGCGTTATACTCTATGACAACAGGTAGAATATGCGGGTGAAGCAGTCAGAAAGGGAACATGTGCTGTTCGTGTCTCCCGAGCAGCTGTGTAAGAGAACTAAACCGTCCGCTCTCCGCAGGTTGGCGTCCGCGGCAAAGACGTGGTCGTTCTGGGCGTCGAGAAAAAATCAGTCCTGCAACTGCAGGACCCCAGAACGGTCCGGAAGGTGGTCATGCTGGACGACCACATATGTCTCGCGTTTGCAGGTGCGTTGCCTCCGGTGCTTACGGGTCGTTACCAGTACTGATGTCCGCGCAGGTTTGACGGCGGACGGTCGCGTCCTGATTGACAAGGCGCGGATAGAGTGCCAAAGCCATCGTTTGACCGTCGAGGACCCAGTGACAGTGGAATATATCACGAAGCACATTGCGGGCATTAAACAGGTACGCTTATTCTTCCTACCACCCGCACCTCCATAGCATATGCATTTTTCTCTGACAGAAATACACGCAATCTGGTGGTGTTCGGCCATTCGGAATATCAACGCTCATCGTTGGCTTCGACCCCCATGACACTAGACCGCGACTGTACCAGACCGATCCTAGTGGGATATTCAGCGCTTGGAAGGTGGGGGCCCTATAAATCATCAATGAGTGGCTCCTGATATACGTACGATCTCAGGCAAATGCCATTGGCCGTTCCTCGAAAACCGTTCGCGAATTCCTCGAAAAGAACCACAAAGACGACCTTACGCGGGAGGAGAGCATCAAGCTCACCGTGAAGAGTCTTCTAGAGGTCGTGCAGACTGGGGCGAAGAATATCGAGATCAGTGTCATGGAGAGCTATGGCCGAGTCACAGTGCGTCGTTCAGTGGAATTACTTCTGCCTCTCATTTATTCCGCGTAGAACCTTGACCTGGCGCAGATTGAAGCCATTGTGTCCGAGATCGAGCGAGAGAAGGAAGCTGGTTTGTTGTTCTTCCTTACGTTCTCTGGCGACTCACCTATATCTCTTCCTCCAGAGGCCGAAAGGAAGCGGTCGCGACTTGCAGCAACGGCGGCGGGGCAGGCTGCAATGACTTCGAGAGCGGAGCCGGAGGGCGGGCCTGCAGATGCCCCTGCCCAGTAGCTGTAAAGTGTAACACGTCCCTGATGCCGATAATGCGATGGAAATTTACAGTCGGAATGGATTGTAAAGCTTAGACACGTGATCGAATATTGATTGCCCTATGACGAAATTCTGGAGACCTCAAGGCCTCATGTCTTACACACTCAACGGTGGGCGCATCGACGTCAACGCGACCAGCGCCAACACGTATGCATGCACGCCTTTCGTTCTCTCGTACTTCTCATCGTTTTTTGTATTAGTGCGGTAGAATGCCAGCTTTGTTCCGCAAATCTCGATAAACTGTCCGTGTCCCAACGTCAACAACACTATGAGAAACACTTCCGGGACAAGCCACAGGGTACTTGCGCATGCGTATCTGGTGCTAATCGTTCATTTGACCATCTCTATCAGCTTCATCGAACGCGTCATCGAGCAAAACACTATGCAAACCTGGCAGCCCTTTTAGCTGGAAGCAGTGGGGTCACCAGAAAGGACAAGATCAGTTCTGGTATCCTGCCCAGAGCTCGCAGCCACCGCCAAACTTTACTCCAGGTCATTGCCGCCATCCACTCACACAGACAACTGTTAATCATCGTTGCGGATCGCAGGTCTGATACCCCTCCTCAAGACCCACCTGAATAAATCGCATGCGAAAGGGCACACTCGCAGGGCGACGCTGTGCTACGACCGCGCCGTTCTCGTCACGCGAGAACTATGGGATGCCGGATGGGGCTGCGGGTGTGTGGTTCCTTTGTGTGTGCACAGAGACACCTTCTAAACAGCCGTGCAGATATCGTAATTTCCTCATCTTGTGCACCGCCCTCATGGACCAGCCCTTCCAGCCCATGTACTTTGCGTCAGTCATTCGCCCCTCGTGATATCTCAGATTGTGTCGGCACTCAACATGCAGCAGGCTTCTGGACCATCCAACTTCCCCCAGCGTACACAATGTGCAGCGATGGATCGAAGATGCATGGGAAGCGGGGTATGACAAAGAGGGGGCACAACAGCTGAAAAAGCTGGTTGGGACGAAGAAGTGGGTTGGGACTGCAGATCTTTATGTCGCCTTTACGTTCCGTGGCATCCCGTACGTCTCGTTGTGCTTCATGAAAAATGTGAATCTAATTGCAGTGAAACTAGCTGCAATTTGGTGGATTTTGAAATCAAGAAGGGTGCAGGAGGTAGGTCCCCTTCACTCAACCCTCACCATCTAGCGTTAATTACATTTTGCAGGAGTGGATATACTGATCAACTGGGTCGTCAAGTACTTTTCCTCATCGAATAGTCTTGACTCGGCCGCCGACGCTGGCGCCGCCAACCCGCCTCTCAGTCCGACTACTAGGACAGTGAACAAAGTACTGCTTGGGGCGTCGCCTGTGGTGGTTACCTCCCACATGCCCTTCATCCTGCAGCATGATGGACACTCGCGGGTAATTATAGGGTATGAAGTGAGCAAAACCGGCGCAGTCAACCTGCTCGTGTTCGATCCTTCTCGGTACGCTTCACTTGGAAACGAGAAGAAAATGTCTTTGATTCATGCTTGTTTATAGATTACCCAATAAACGGCTTCGGCAAGCGGGACTAGATATATTTTCCTCTTTGGCTCCCCATCACAATGATGCTGCAACTGCAACCTCAAGCAAGCGCCCAGCGGCAGCCCTGGCCTTGTCCAATGCTGGCGCCGGCCCGTCGAAACGTGCTCGCTCTGATGCTCATGGGGGTCACCAGGAGAACGATGACGAGGTCCAGATTATACATGATCCCCGTGATGAGAATATCCTGGTTAAGGGAAATGGACTCCAGAAGAGCCTGGTGAAGGAAGACAATGGGGATAAGGTGTCCACCTCAGACGTCTTGAAGTTCTTTCGAGTTGATCACAAGAAACTCCAGTATGTGTTTCACTTTCCCTGTCTGTAGTCACCTGCCCTAACCTGTTGGTAGGAAAAAGAAAGATTATCAAATCCTGTATTTCCCTTTGACGAACCCCCTCACTGACGCGCAGAAACGTAAAGGAAAGGATATCATGAGTGAAAAAATATCCTAGCTCGACCGTGCATGTAGAATTATCATCTTGGGCATCTTACGTCGTGTGATAATTTCCGGGATGTATGTAGTGTTTGTGTTGTGATGTACGTTTACTTGGTATATGGTTAAAACATTGATGCTCGACATTATGCAGCAGACATAATTACATCTCCAGCTTGGTCGACGCCGTGAACTGGTGCAGCTCCCTTGTCGCTGGGAAGAGGCCATAGATCCAACCCAGCCACGGCGGACCTGACGGCCCTCTCCCAAGCCTCCTCGACTCGGTACCCTCCAGCTCGCATGATGCCCTCCCGGTCCTTCCTGACCGCCTCGCTCATCGGGTCCACATATGTGTGCTGCATGGAAAACATATCGTCGTACGCGTAGTAGTCGTCTTGGAAGGGTATGTGTGGGGTGTCCTTGGTCGCCGCGGCGGCGGCAGCAGCAGCCATCCGCGCGCGCAGCAACGCTTGGGCACCCTTCCCCGGCGCAACGCCCTTGCGGCTTGCTTCCCGCTCGGCGCGCTCCCGCCGCGTCCGCCGCACGACACCAATGGCATCCGGACCTTCGGCGCGCTCCAGTCGTTCGATGATTTCGCGCTTCCCGAGCTCCTTTTCTTCCCGCTCTTCTTCCTCTTCCCGCCGCTGTTCCTCGGCCCGCATCTCTCGCTCTTTCCGCTCGAGTTCTTCTGCTTGTCGTAATGAGAGGACGTATGCTTCTTCTCGTTGGGTGTTGAGGAGTGTCAGGGCGGCATTTGCTTCTCGGTAGGCGACGATGCGAGCTTCGGTCCCTGCGGGGTCCACGTCGTTTATTAGATTGAATGCTTGGGAAAGTTCAGCGCTGTGAAAAAAAAGCGATATCGCGCTCACTGATATCCTCAACATCTTCTAGATAATCGTTGAATGACCGTAGATCGGTAAAATCCTCAAGGCGCTTGTTGAACCTGGGAAGCACACATAAGTCTCCCAACATGTATAAGATTAATGCCAAGGACTCTTTTGCAATCCTTCTCCGCACAGCAATCTCCTTCTCTACTCCCAGATCCTCGAACGTCTGCGGAGTAAATGCAAGCTTGCGCAGGACTTTGTTGCAAATCGGACATGGTGCGGGCCCCAGAGTGAACAACCGGTCTATACACGACTCGCACCTAGTCTTATGTGAACCAAAGAGTTGCGTCGGAAGCAGAGTCACGGACATTTTATGATAACATGAGCTGACAAGTAAACGCAGTTTCTTCTCAAGATACTTGTCAGATTTGCATACAGGACATTGGTCGTCTTCTGACTGTTTTGTGGTTGGTAAGGGTACGTTAGGACATGGAAGGGACGGTTACAGAGTACTCTGTGATTCTGCCAGATGGATCTTTGACCCCGCCCCCGAATATCGTGGATGAAGTGCTGTGCACTTGTGGGGCGGAAGAGGACCGCGAGTGCGACGCGCTCGAAGAGTTGGTCGTTTTCCGGACGGTCTTTCCTTGCAGCCAGTTCATTCGGTTCGCCATGATGGAGACAACTCGAGAGACAACTTTGAAAGAGCGATGACTAAGGTCGATCAATCAGCTTGGGATCAAATTGTCAAATACGGGCGAAGGCGGATAAGCACCAAAACTCTACCAACACGGAAAATCTCAAGCAAGACTCTTGACGAGTTGTCTTCCTCGACGTCAACACGAATTCCCCTTTGGCCTTCACAAATCGAGTTCTGTGCCAGAAAATCTCCATCGTTCAAGCTCTCTCGGAGGCTGATGTGGATATCCACATCTTGTGGATAGCACCCTTGATAGCACCCGCAGACTGGTGCACACAACGGACTCCACGGCCAGTCTCGGTGGGACGCCCCCATGTCAACACACACAGCCTATTACTGTCGATGAATAGAACCAGCTTCAGAGGTGTCAATGCACGAATGACATCTGCAAACCAAGTGTGTAAGCGATGACCATACTTGCTTACGCCAAGATCAGACCCACTCGATATAAATGTCTACCGCGCCTTAGCCACGTCCTATGCACCTCCGCAAACTGCTACTAGGAACGACTTTATTCATTCTCAGCGTGATTTCTGCACTATACCTGGCGCCTTCCACTATCCGGAGCAATATACCTGCCCTGTTTTCCAGACTATCCTCCCGATTCCGGCAAAGCTCTAGCAGTGCTTCTCCACCGAATATGACTTCCATCGCAACTCTCCAGCAACAGTGGCGCAAGAACCTGGACGCGCTTCCGGCGACGCCCGAGAATATCCCTGCTTTCGCCTTCGGACATGGCTCGCCCATCCTCGCTTTCCCTGCCTCAAACGAACCCGATTATTTTGGAGGTGGACTTGTGGCGTATGTATTATACAATTCAACTGGTTTCGATTCTAATTTTCCACAGCTGGGCTGGTCCCAAGGGCCCTTTGGCCAAATTCCTCAAGGACTTTGGGCCTGCGCTCTTGAAGAAGTACCAGCCCAAGGGCATCGTTGTTTTCAGCGCACACTGGGAAACAAGTGGCGAGCGTCTAGGTTGGTATCAGATCCGTCCTCTATCAGGTCTGGATCTCAGATACTTCTCTAGTGACCGATTACGGGGACGAGAACCCGCTTCTCATGGATTACTTTGGGTTCCAGAAGGAGCTGTACGAGTTGAAGTTCAAGTCCAGAGGCGATTCGGAGCTTTCCAGGCGTGTGGTCGAGCTTTACAAAGAGGTGAACCTAATATTCCGTTATTAAATGTCAATCTCATGTTCGAGTAGGCCGGGCAACGCGCACGTACAAGTCTGAAGACAGAAAAGCGAGGAGCCGACGGGCGGGGCTTCTCAGGTCCGGGCCTCGACCACGGGGTAATGCTATCTCTCTACACGACAACGTACAAGTAGCTCACACCTCTGCTTCAGGTTTTTGTGCCGTTCAGAATCATGTTCGGAGAGGAGTTCACCGATATCCCGATCGTCCAAGTGTCGATTGACTCGAGTTTGACCCCAGAGAAGAACTGGGCTCTGGGAAAGGCCGTAGCCAAGCTGAGGTCAGGTCCCTTCTAATTATCCCCTCGTCCTTGCTCACAAAGTCTGTACAGGAAAGAAGGAATTCTCGTTCTGTCCGGCGGTCTTATGATCCACAATCTCCACGACCTGGGCAGCGCGGCACCAACCTCGGCAAAACCTGCTCATAAGGCGTTCGACAAAGCCGTGCTAGCGTCTCTCGCGGTTGCAGATGTAGGTGTTGCCTTTGTCCGATTGACACACACACTGATCCTGGGGTGCAACAGGCCGACGACCGCAAGAAGGCCATGTTCGATCTGACGAAGCATCCCGGATTCCGCGCCAGCCACCCACGGGAGGAGCATTTCGTCCCGCTTTACGTTGCTGCGGGGGCGGGAGAGGGTGGTGAGGTCCGGGTGTTGGCAGAGATGTATGGGTGCGAGACGATAGCCTTCGGAGTTTGAGATGATGGACTTTGTAGAGCCATGTATAGCAGAGCAGATTGGCAACGTGGGCGCATCAGGCATAGCTTCCGGAACTGAACACCGCCACCACGAGCGGGGATGCCTTGCTTTGGCCGCGCGGGTTTCTGAACGCCAAGCACAGTTCCGGTGATTAGAACACGCGCCGGTGCAGGGTTGATTTCGCCATGCTCTCCGCCGGTGTGCCCAGTGCGGATCTCGGGTTACAGTATTGACACAATCGTGCTGTTTCCATGGTTCAGCTTCAGATTGACATGGGTGCACTGCGGCGGCCACCGGGGCACTTTACTGCGGATGCATGTATTCCCCACAACGTAACGTTGCTAGATAATTGTGGCAGCGTAAGTACATGCCAGCTGAAATTAATGTCGTTGTGGTCAACGTCTCTTGTCTTGGATCTCGGAGACTGAGCAAATTGAAACATTAGTTAAAAAAAATAAGGTCGCGTTTCTGGTAAATTTAACCGGTGGCAGGGTCATTGGATGAAAGATCTCCAGTGGCCTAGTCTTTCGTACCCGTCCTCTTCTGTCGAGATGTCTCCCAGTAACCCAGTCTGAATTTCATTGTTTGACGCGCCATCATCAATTGGAAGGAATACACGTGGCCCGGTGTCACGCGTAAATAAAGCTGCGGGGTTCCAGTTGCCATCCACTGTGCGACAGCCTGCTTTCTGCGTCGTCGCATCTGCGTAGCGCAGGACGCCCATCGCCCACAGCATTCGCTGCCTCCCCCCGACCCCGAAGATCTGCAGTGCAGTTGGTTGCTGATCTGCGTCTCGCTTCTCGGCTTTCCCTTTGTCCGTTGCCCCCATTTCAACGGATAATTATCGCTCCGTTCTTCGTCCTCTCACACGTCTTTGCGCGTTACAATACAGTGCAGCACCGCTTGTGCTGTATATATCCACCCGACGGCGCGTTGCTGACACAAGGCTTGTCGGAGATGTCATCTGCGCCTTTAATGTCTCCGCGCTCAACATCCCTCCCTCCCCCATCCTCATCCGAGGGAATCCGTGACCCCTCCATCCAGCCCCGACGTTCTCAAGCCCACATTCTGGTCCCCGACGCTCCAATGACGCCGCCCATGTCTCCAGGCCATAGTGAATCGGGCGAGGACTCCATCGTCATAGATGCCGAGCCCCGCTACAGCGGTCCTGAAACACACGGGCCTCACTCCGCAGCTCGCCAAGCTTGGGCAGATCCTACTCCATTCCACGATTTTGGAGAAATGCAAGTCGAGCCTCACTCTCCCCGTGCAGTTGCGCCGCAACGTCCTCTCCGACTACTCGAGGACGAACAGGTGCATCTGCAGAGATCTGGTCTGCGACTGACCGATTTCGAAGTGAGGGGAACCCTTGGTATGCGTTCTCTTCCATTCTCTGCCCATCGCTGATTCACATTCGGCTATCAGGAACAGGAACGTTCGCTCGAGTTTTGCTCGTTCGACACCGGACCCCATCATCCCCCGGATCTCAAAACCACTTCGCAATGAAGGTCCTGCGCAAAACGGATATCGTCCGATTGCGTCAGGTTGAGCATGTAAATGCAGAGCGCTATATCCTCTCCAGAGTCCACCATCCTTTTGTCGTCGATCTCTTCGCCACGTTCCAGGACAGCCTCAACGTCTATATGTTGATGTCCTATGTTCCCGGGGGAGAGTTATTTACTCACCTGCGACGCGCTCAGCGCTTCACTCCAGATGTCACCCGGTTCTATTTGGCGACTATCATCCTCGCTCTCAAGTATCTTCATTCCTTCAACATCATCTACCGCGACCTCAAGCCCGAAAACCTTCTTTTGGATTCTCGTGGTTATCTGCGCCTCACCGATTTTGGCTTCGCCAAGATAGTCGATGATCGTACATGGACGCTCTGTGGCACTCCCGAGTATCTCGCGCCTGAGATAATACAGTCCGATGGTCACGGCAAAGCCGCCGACTGGTGGGCTTGTGGAGTCCTCTGCTATGAGATGCTTGTCGGATACCCGCCATTTTTTGACGAGTCTCCGTATGGCATCTATGAAAAGATTCTCAATGGCCATATTCACTGGCCAAGAAGCATGGACCCGCTGTCCCGCACACTGGTCAGCGCTTTCTTGAATCCGGACCGTACTCAACGTCTTGGAAATATGATCGGTGGCCCTCAAGATATCTTGGATCACCCATGGTTTAGAGGTGTCGATTGGGATGCATTGGAACGTCGCGAGATAAATGTGAGTTCTCATATCTGCATATCCGAGCCACGTCATGGTCATTGATCTACGTCTTTATAGGCTCCGATTGTTCCGCACACCTCGTCGGTAGACGACACTCGACACTTCTTGCACCTTCCCCTCCCCCCCGCAGATGAGATGCCAGGGCTCATTCGGGAAGAACAACCACCACCGGTCCATGAGAGATTCGATCCTATCGCATATCAATTCCTCGAATTTTAATTTTCGCCATGAATTCACTGGCCCCACTCTCCCTTGCTTTTCGTTCGCCTATTCGCACAGACTGTCTCAGCACACCTCTATAGCACTACCGTCCCATCGCAACACTACTGCTCCATCTCATAATCCCATAATATCCTCCTCTCACCTTCCATCCGCGGCCAATATCCGGAGTTGTATCAGAATATCCTTCGCCCACCGCCCGTGTATGATGTCCACATTCGTTGACCCGTCTTGACACTCCAATAGCGTCACCCCTGTATATCAGTACGCTCTTTTTGCTCTCTAGTTAGTTAGTGTAGCTTTCGTCGGCCTCGACAACCACTTTGTATTGGTATCTACTCTGCCTCCAGCTTTTGACTTATGTTTATTCGTCAGGCTTACTCCCACAAAAACAGCAGTCCTTGATGTGCACTAGTTTGCAAAAGTACTAAGTTTACTTTCTGTGTGCTTCAAGCTACCTCAAGTTGTGGGTTAGGGTTAGGACTCCAGCCCCGTGACCGTGATGACAGTTCATGTTGGACGCGTTCCCGATATAGCCTAAGCACCTGTCCCAACGCGTTCTCATTCACAGTGTCCACCGATTGGCAAGATAACGTGCCTTCATTCTTGTATCTTCCCCCGGCTTGTATAACCCTTGTAACGTTCGCCAATGGCGAGCTCTATGGATGTCAGTGTCACGACAAACTCGTTTGTTATCATCAGGTAATTACCTCAAGTTTCTCCGCGACCCTTAAAGCTGGACTGATCTTGGTTGTCTGATAGGCTTCCGGTGAAAGAATATCACCAATATGACGGTTAATCTTATCTCATCTCCTTTCTTCGGTTCCTTGATATTCATATGGCCCAAATGTCTTTCCAGTCAGTAAGTAAACATATCTCCGCCTTGCCTATAATTATTCGGATTTGATATGGCTTTGTAGTGTTTAATCCCGACATTAACATTGCCAATAAACGGCAACGAGCCATCCACATCCTTCAGACATCGGTCGCCCCGCAAATCTTCAACCCACGCGCCGTGTATGACGGCAAACGCTTGTTGTACGCTTCGAGGGAACTCGGTCTTCCTGGAGGTGGATCTGGCACGGTATCTCGGTTCTTTCTTGTCAGGGAGAATCCGCCTGTACTAACTATGCCAAGTTTACCATTCGCCTTGGGAATGATCCCAGTGCTCCTGTTGGCTCTCATGGAGTCGTCCAAGTCCGGATAACTAAGACAGCAGGAGGAATCATTCGTCCAACGTACGCAGATCTTCCTTTCAATACACTCACCTCTTACTGCGCCTTTTACAGGGATCTCAACAAATTGATCCAGAACGGCGAACAGGTTACTGCCCTGACGGCGACAGCCACGAACCTTCTCCAATTGCTGATTCGACAGTCATCAAATCAGTACGCTACTTTAAAGCAATCTCGGTCAAATCTAAACTCCCTAATATTAGGAATAATCCGACCAACAATGGTCGTGCATTTTTCTCTCCTATTGGCAAAAGAATACTTCCGGGAACAGGCGTAGAACTCTGGAGGGGCTTCTTCCAGTCAGCTCTTCTTCGCATCGTCACTGTTCTTTGTCCGATCCTGACCACCCTCCCCCTTTGTAGGTCCGTCCGCCCAACAATTGGAAAGATGCTGGTCACCATTGATACATCGATGGCTGCAGTGTATGTCGATTCTATTGGACCTGACTATGACTCAATAGGACACGATCCCCGTAGGTACGAAAGTGGACCGCTGATCGATGTCGCGATGAACGTTCTCAATGCGAGGACTACCCGAGAAATCAGCTTTACCAGCACAAACGATCCCGCGTTCCGTAAAGTCCAGTCGCACTTCAAAAATCGACTGGTCAAGACAAAGACGACTGGAGAACGGACCAAGACAATTCATGCCATCGTGCCAGGTCCTATAGGTCGTTATTCTTTCTCAAAGGACGGAGTGACGACCACCATCGAAGTAGGGCGATTTCTTTCCCAGCTTGAGCGGTGCTGAGGTTCTCACTTAGGAGCACTTTCGACGTGCATATAACGTCCGGCTTGCCCATCCAAACACTTTCGGTGTCAGGCTTTCTGGCAGCAGCGCACCCTTCCCTGTCATCGTTCCCGCCGAGCTGTGCGATGTTCTACCTGGACAGTTGTACAAGAAACGGCTCCCTGTCTCGGCAACGACGGCTGCCGTTGACTTCGCTACAATGGCGCCTCGCAACCGTCTGCAGACGATCGCGGGTGGTCATAGTACTGGCGTAGCATCTCCTGTGAGCAAACAGCTCTTGTACATTCTGTTTTTCTGATCCATTGCAGATCCAAGGTTACATGAACTCTGAATTCGTCCGCGACGCCGGGATGATCATCGACAGCCAACCCATCACTTTAAATGCAAAATTGCTCGCCCCTCCCGCGATGGTCTTTGGTGGTCAGGAGCTTGTACGGTCTTTACATATAATAGCTGTGACTTCTAAAACTGACACTTTGATTCTGGCTGCAGCGGCCTCAGAACGGCGCTTGGAACGTCATGAATCAGAAATTCAAAAATCCCCAGCAGATGAAATACTGGGGTGTAGTCAACTTTGATGCCGTCAGGATTGGTCAGACTCTGGTCCAGCGGGTTATTCACGAACTCGGGCAATGCTGTTCCAATCTGGGTATGCTTTCCTTCTCTTCGTACCTGTAAATGTTAATTGTATTGACCAGGCATGAGTACGAAATTTTGATACCTCTCCCTCACCGTTGTTCATTTAGTTTCTAGTTATGTCTCCTCCTGCATCGGTTCGCCAAGGTGATGGACATGCCCCCGAAAAGGTAAGTTGTTGTACTGTTAGTTTGATCTAAAAAGAACCTTTTTTTTTAGACTTTAAGGGAGACGGTCAAAGACATAACTGAAATCATCATGAAAGAATGCCAAGCCAGCCGAGAAAAGAGACCTATCGACATCATTCCTATTGACATGATTATAGTTTTGCTACCGTCCAAAGCAGACGAGATCAGGACTCGGGTGAAATACTGGGGGGATGTGGAGGTTCGCATTAATCCACTCATATCATAATTTCTCTTGAATATGGAACAGACTGGGACTCGCACATCGTGCCTTCGCGAGGATAAGCTGCAAAGGGCCAACAATCAGTACTTCAATAATGTCGCCATCAAGTTAGTAATCTTGATGTCTATGTACCAATCCTTCCAGTCGTACTAATGGGTCTGAAGGCTCAATGCTCGCCTAGGTGGTCAATACGCCTCACCCAAATCAACCATACTCTCAAAATTAGGGACAGGGCCGTTCATGATCATGGGGGCCGATGTTTCTCATCCGGGCCCTGGTGTGGCTAGGCCATCCATCGCGAGTCTTGTTTGGTCCTGGGACCAAGCTGCCGCAAGCTATATCGCTTTTTCTGAAGTGCAAGGCCCCAGGGAGGAGATCATCCAAGATCTTCAGAGCATGGTCAAGGGGGCTATACTTGCTTTCGGCAAGAAAAACAAACCCCCGGAACGGATCGTATTTTACCGCGATGGCGTGAGCGAAGGCGAGTTGGAAACAGTGAAAGCTGCAGAAATAGCTGCCATCAAAGGTGGGACACAGCACCCCTGGTGTCAACTAGTATCCAAGCTCATTTCAACTCAGCTGCTTGCCGAGAGGTCTGGTTAGAGAAAGGCGTAGGGCAGCCGTTGCCGAGGCTTACGTTCATCGTCGTGGTGAAGCGGTGCGTATGGAGCACGCGCTGAAATAGAAGCTGACTCTTTTCCAGACACCATGTAGTGTTTTTCCCGAATGACAACCAGTAAAGACAATGGGTCCATCGCTAAGATTTTTCTGCTCACACTGTCACTGCAGAGTTGACGATGGCAAGACGGGAAATTGCCGTGCAGGGTTGGTGGTGGATCAACTACGCAGCCCGCTGGCCCGCGACTTTTATCTCCAGTCGCATGCGGCCATCAAAGGAAGTAAGCACGGTATTGACTTGAATCGGCGCTCTATATATTCACCGCTCATGTGTAGCCTCGCGATCCGGCCACTATTCGATTCTTCTGGATGAAAACTTCGACGGCAGCACATCAGCGTTGGCTCCTATCCTGCACCTCTGTATCCGAATGCTCATATTCGTTACAGTGTCCAGCAACTCTCGTTCGCGCTTTGTCACGTGTACGCCAAGGCCACCCGCTCTGTTTCTATTCCGGCGCCAGTTTATTGTACGTTTCACCTGCTCTCGTTCGAATTCATCTTAAGACAGCTTTGCACAGACGCGGATGTATGCTTTCCTTCCGGGAGCCAAACCGCAAACCCTTACTGAACTCTTTCTTTCCAGCTGGTCTGTGCACGGGGCAAATTCCATGTCGATCCCAGAGACAACATCGACTTCGATGCCTCAACGAACACCAGTGGTCCAGAAGTCTTCGACCTTGACACTTGGAGAAACAACTATAAGCCTCTCAACAGATCCCTTTCTTACGACAAATCGATGTACTTTTTGTGACCGTCTGTGCACAGCTGTACTACTTCAATTGCTTCGCAAGGTGTACTTCAAAGCGTCTATGGCTACGTATTATATACTGCGAAATGGGAGACAAATGTGGATCCAGTACGATCATCACGACAGAGTTGGATTGCTCATAACGGTGTAGGGCTGTTTTGTACATGAATTGGGAGAAAAATGGTGTACATGTACAAGTAACGACATACAGAAATCAATCGTCTCGGCGACAAACATCCGTGAGTGAGTATCCGCCATTACTTATTGTGAGCTGGCTTAAGAGGTATCATAGACAAGGCAAATTAGATGAGAATTTCCGAAGTACGTGTTCAGTCTGGTGCTCGTTGGCACTTAAGAATCTCTCTTTGCTCAACGCGCTCTTCCCATTTTTCGTGCTCGCGAAAGTCCCTGAATCTTCTCTTTCTGAGCTTATATCTTCCATACCATCATGGATACACTCTCGAGCTCCGGCCTTCCGCTTCCTCTGGGCGCCAACTTTGATTATACTGCGTACATGCTGAGGCCCGCAGATCTGGCTATTCCAGCGGGAATGGAGCTCCAGGAGCGAAAGAGCACAATCACGATGCGGAGACAGCCAACAGGACCAGTATTCGCATGACACGTTCCCACCAGCGGGCCGCCAGCCTCCCTGCCGGCGCGGCGAATCTGGACGTTGGCATGCCCCTCATCCCTTTCTTCAGCTACACGGCGGGCGAACTGGAGATGATGGTTGAGTCGCAATACTTCTGTGACTTCGCCGTCGCTCCCCTCCCACCGTCCCTGGTGACTTACGTCATGAAAGAGAGGATCAAGAAGGCGGCGGCGACCAAGGCGGAAAAGAGTAAGAAAGAGAAAGAACGCGCTGATAAAGAGAAGGAGAAGGAAAAATCTACCGTCCCCTTGTTGGGCAGCATGATTATGTCCAATCCTATCACCCGCACTGCTTTGTCACGCGTCGCCGTCGCCACTCCCGAGATTTTTCTGCTCTCTATCTTACACAAACTCTACCCGCCGATCCACTGGTTCACAGATGAAAATCTTCGCTCTACGACCGAACAACCATATAGCCTCTTGACCAAGCAGATCAAACCCGCAGCAACTCTCTCGAATCTTTCTCTGGAGAAGATCACCGTCCTCGACGTCGGTAAGATGATCTCGCTGTGGGGTGATGACGATTCTGTAGAGAAGATCTCCACGCACGCTTGGTCGCAAGCGTCGGCAAATTTCTTGACGGCACTCAAGCGTCTATGCCCGCCGCCCGACCCCACCAATCCCGCTCCCGCCCCGACTTACGCCGGTGAATACGAAAAACACGTACACTTTTTCTCTAAACTGGAGGATTTCGAGAAGGACGATCCTATTTGGTACCCTGTCGAGAAGAAGCTGCGTTGGGATATATTCAACAATATTTGCTTCGACGAGGGCTACTACGCTATGAAGGTGTATGTCGTCGTAAGCCCCTTCAAAGTGGCGCAGGCGCTCGCTGGCGGCTCGGTTGCAACCTCGTCCAAAAGAACCGCTGACCACGGTTGGGGTACTGGGCCTCAGAAAGTCCAGAAGACTCGTGACAATAGCTCATTCCGTGATAGCGGCAATTCTTTTCGTGACCAGCAACCTCCATGCGATCACGACAACTCCGGGCGTAACCGCGATCAAGGCCTCCGCGACAACGGCGATTGGCGACCTCCCATGTGTGTACTCTGCGCGGGACCGCACAAGCTCAAGGACCACCCGCCGAACGGCTCCGAATTTCGAGATGGCAAACCACTTTTCTGCAAAAAAGACGGCAACGAGATCGCGAGCGCCAAAGGATTTCGTGGACAAGAACGGAGGCCCGTCTGCGTCATTTACAACATCGGCCGAGGATGCGACGGCAAGCATCCCTCGGACCGCCTGCACGTCTGCTCGCTCTGCGGTAGAGATCACCCCGCCCTTACCCGCAATACTAATTGCGCCCGATTTCAGGACGGATCCGTCCGCCCGTGATTTGGGCATACATCACCTTAACTTTCTTGATAAACTTTCGCTGGACGTGTCACAAACTAAGCTCGCGTACTCAGATCTCATTCCCTCTGTGCATCGTCGGACCGTGCCAAATCAACTAACACCCGCCCATATCGAGCTCTTCAATCGCGTTGTGCATCCGTATGACACAGCGGCCTTTGAACATATTCTTGCAAAGCACAATTTAACCGCCGACTATCCACAGCTTGTTCAGAACCCACGTACGGTTTCCCACTCGGGCGAATGCCCGTCTTGACTTCGACTATCATCATCCCCAACCACCCTTCCGTGTTCGAGGAGAAGGCCGCAACCACACCCGCAAACCCACACACTATGAATCCACAGATGAACACATCTATTGTATTAGCAGTCACTGGACCGCGTCTGTGACTAATATTTTCCTTCCCCTTCCGTCCTCTTTCGCGCATCGGAAGAGATACATCGCCATCTGCCTTATCAACCTCAGCGGAAGGGGTCGAGTATATTCTGCATTGGATTTGGTGGGGCACCTGTTCGAGACTTGCGCTGTTTACGAACACCTGGCCTGCCACCGGGAGGGTGTGCGGGCCATGGTGAGTGGAGAGCAGATCGCTTTAATGTGATCCGCTGGTGGTGCTCGCCAACGCCGACACGTTTGCGTTTCAAGGCATGTCGGGGGAGGGGGACAAGGTCTAGCGCCGCGAAATCGGATATGAGGTTGTTTGGGGGGTGATTGAGTATGGGTGTTGGGGCAACGATGGATGCACCGTTGTTGTAATGCGCAGTGTCAGGGATGGAATCACTTGAGTTAGACCCAGGGGAGTCGGTGGATGTCGAAGAGCAGCGGGACGGCCATGAGGGACCTGAAGAGATGGAGGTTAGGCCAGGTAACATTGCATTGTCGTCGAGGAAACACTTTCCGATCGGATGTTCGCCAAATAGAGATGGCGGTGTCGTACATGGTAATGACCAGTCAGTGTTTTGAACCAGTTGCGATATCCAGGCTTCCTGAAGAGAAGGAGGTGCAAGCGAAGTGTTCATTGTCAAGTCCATGGTCGGCACTGAACAGAAGAGTCCCCCATATATAAGTATTGACACAGGCCAACATCAAAGTACTGCAACCGTCGGACCGTCGGGCGGAGCCATTGACTGGTAAATTTAAACCATCATGACGGCTAAGAGACTAAACCAAAACAACGACGTCGCAAGGGAAGAGATCCCCGGCCGAGTGGGGAAGCAAGCGGGCAGAGGTTAATCTGCTGCGCTGGTGCCGTGGTTTGACCGTATCCGAAGGTCAACCTAGGTCTGACCTAGGTTACTAAGTGCGCCTAGCTTACGCCTAGCCCCGGGTAAGCTCGACGCCAAGTTGGTATCCTGCAACCCTAAGCCTATTGATAGATGGCCGAGCTCCACCGAGATTATCCTGGTCCCAGTAACAACTAGTTTGCCAAAAGTTACAAATCTAGTCGACTTCTATTGAGCGTTGCCCGTATAGTCAGTTGGAGTCTCTGTTGCCAGCTTCCACAGCATATTTTCCTTGAGATTTCCTGACTGTTGGTGGCCATTGCGGGTATGAAGAAAGCTCAAGTGGCAGAGCATTTCTGAAACCAATGACAACCACTTAGCGCTGACTATTAATAAGCCCGGTAGTAGCGTTTAACGTGATCGCCGAACCTCCGCCTCCAATGACCACAAATCCAGAAACGCCGGAATTCTTGCTTGCAGAGGCCCAACTTGTCCTTGGAGAAGTCCGTACCCTATCTGCGCGTATGAATATCTGAATTCAAGTGTATGTCAAGGCCAGGAGACAGAAATCTGAAAGGACCAAGACCTTGGGCCTCCCCATCCAGCTTCCTGGGAAGGCCCTCGCCATACAAATACACAACGGATATGTGTGGGTCGCAGAAAATACCACTGTTGCTCGTAAGATGGATTTGGAGGTCCGGGTTCTGTCAAATGCGCAAGCTGGCGACTGAATCGATATGTGAGCAGACCGGGAACACTCTCCAGATCTATAGAGGCCACACGGGACCCGTTACATCTCTGGCCTTCTGCGACAAAGACACCGCCTCGCATGACGGGAGTATTCTCATCACTGGATCTTGGGACAAAGTATTTTTTTTCTGTGCCAAGGTCCACTTCGTCGACTGAACGGTATTCAGACAATCAAGTTATGGGACACAGAAGTCTGTTTGCTTTGAAAATCTTCCCGAACAAGGGTGATTGATGAAGACCTCAGACCAAAGAGTTGATCTCATCTACCGAGGCGCATTCAGACTTCGTCAAGTGCCTTTTTGTGTTTCCTTCTCTGCAACTTCTTGTGTCTGGAAGCTCAGACAAGATCGTTAGATTATGGTACTCTCTTAGCTCTTTCTTCTTAGTCGCGCTGAATGACAACTGCACAGGGATCTTTCTGACGCAACGTCAGGCAAACCGTTGACCAGCATGGGGTCCATATCCTCCCATACACGTCCTGTCTCGTGCATAGACGGCGTAGCCTTCTCTGATACGTCTGCTGTAATGTATACCGCGGATAGTATGGGTGCCATCAAGGTCTGGAATCTGGTCAAGGAGAGCGGTGTCGCCCCTCCATGGAAGAGCACTCCGAAGGCCGACCTTAACCACCATCGTACAGGGATCAACGAAATGTTGTTCGGACGTGGTCAACTCTGGACAGGTATCACTCTTCGCCGAGCATATTCGTTTTTTTTTGACCGGTGCTCACAGCATCGGCTGACGACACAGTACAAGTTCTTCCTGACCCAACCTCGCCTCAGCCAACTACGATTCCGCCGGTATCTATAACTCATCCCGCTGCTGTCCGATGTATTCTTCCACTTTCAGTCACTGACCTAGCCGAGCCATATCTTATCACCGGCGCGGGTGATGTTATTCGTGTATACGATGTGTCCTCCATTCGAGAGCCGGAACTCATCAATGAAGTGGATGCTCATTGGCATGACGTTACCGCTCTTCGCCTCTGGGTCCGAAAGTCCGTTGGAACGGACAACAAGACAAGAGTCGAACCTTGGGTTGTCAGTACCAGTTTGGATGGCACAATACGAAAGTGGAGACTGAGCGGTATGCTCTTCTTGTCCCTTTCCTTTCCCTCAAGTCTGACTCTTCGAATGATCGGTTAAGATTTCCTCACTGCTCAATCTCCAGCTCTGCGTGTTGAACCTCCGAAAAAGATCGCTTCGACGGCAGCCCCCTCTTCACAAGATGGCTCTAAATTTGAGATGACAGAGGAAGAAGAACGAGAGTTGGCAGAGTTAATGGATTCGGATTAGAGTCAAGTCGCACATCATGATCGATTCAGCACAAAAAAATGCTGTTGTAACCGTTACATTCTTGATTTCCAGCCAGGAAAAAACGGATCCTCTTTTAGTGTCCGCTCTTTCCAGTCTTTGGGAACCCATCCTTTCTCCTCCTGCTCTTCCGCCCATTTCTGCAGAGCCGGAAGAACCTTGTGCTCCACATGCGAGAAACCCTTGTACTGCATGAAGGACGGTTTTCCTTCACGGAGAATCTTCAGAAACAACCTCGGGATGTACGGTTCCTCTCTGAATTCCGAGACAGGTGTGAAGAGGGCCTTGAAATTGAACACGATCGCTCGGGATCGCGGCAGCCTCCGGAGCGTTTGCCAATCGACTCGGAGATGGATATCCTTGATATCTAGGTCCGGCGACTGGGTCTCGCGCAGAAGCTTGAATTGTGGATCATCTTCTTGGAGGAAAAGAGGTTGTCCGATCTCAAGACCCCAAGAACCTCTTTGGATAGGTTTGTCGCATGGCATTTTAGAGAAGAACCTCGATGCGTACGTCAGATACCACACAGGCAACAAGAGTAGTTCATGTCACCTATTCATGGAGAATTGCATCTTCTCCTTGTAATCTGGCACAGGCGCGTGAATTTCGTGAAGAGGAAGACCGATCTTGGTCGAAACGTTCCATCCTATAGCAGAACAAGATGCTCCTGCCCGAAATGCGTACAGTCCGGTTTTCTTATCCTCAAGTGTGATAAGAAAGTCCTCGGGGACGTGTTGGAGAAGAAATAACAAAGGATCGAGAATGGTTGTGTCGGAATGAACGTCAAGGATGCGGTTATGGAAGATTCCTGACGCGTCCAACGAGAAATGGGTTGGATATCGTGCGCAGAGGAATTGGATGGCCATTTCCATGAGTTCTGTGCATGCGTTCTCGGATCCAGGCAGCGCGTCGACGATCTTCTTGCCTTGTTTCTCAAACAGCTCCATCCGCTGCTTGATACGCACACGATACGTTGACTCTAGCTCGATCCAAAAATCAGGCTCCATCTTTTTGAGACCTGGAACGGCTGAGAGCGGGCAAAGGAATATATAGCGACGCTACTTGCTCATTGTTTGATGGTACTCCCATCGGAATGGGCGATATGGTCGCGGTTTGGCACTGTCGATGTCAAAATCTGGCAGCGGTGTAGGACGGGGTACCCCTGTGAGCACAAAATAATCCCTAGACTGAATCCGTCGTATGTAGAGCGAGACCGAAATCTTGGCGAACAACGCGGCAAGTCCGCCTAGGAGAATGATAAGGGTGCAACTCGTCGACGAGATGCCAGGAGTTACAAGGCTAACCATGGAGGTTGACGGTGCAATGGGAGATAGTCGATAAGGAGCAGCATTTCTCCCACAAGAATCGCCAGAACTCGAGTCGGAAGCTTTCTCCAGATGCTGTAACCCTAAGGTTCGGATCAAGCCAAGATCAAGCTGGGCCACGCGTCTTGTACACCACTAAAAGTCAAATTGTATGCACCGATTAATCGATTGAACACTGTCAGGCGGCATTGGAGTCATCGGCGGTCTCCGCCAAAGTCCTAAACTTCTCAAGGGTACAATTAAGAGTCACTTGGAGGATAAAAATGCCCCCTTCGACGTTGATCTGCTCATTCCCCAGGTAGGCGGGAACGCTCGCGAGACAACAAAGACTATACGGACTCCGGAGGGCCAGCTGCCGGAACTGATTGATATTATCATCGAGGGAAACTGAAAGGCCTCCCTGTTCGTCTGTGCTGTTGGTGTACCCCCTAAATGTATTGAACAATTGACTTAGAGGAGGGGAATGTTCGCAGAAGAACTTGCTTCATTCAGTGTAATACTACGGTTTACATCAGGCTTTTAACAACTTACTTGCCGGCGCTTGTAGATGCTTGTACAAGCTTGTACAAGCCCAAAAAGCCAACAAGCTGACAAGTCAACAAGCTATGTCAAAAATCTGACAAGCAACTCGCCGCAAGCCAGAAAAGTTAGACAAGCCCACAAGAGGCACAAGGAATATGCAGTATTTCAATATATTGAGCTACATATAATAATGTGGGGCATAAAAAGGCCCGGATGATGGTGGAATATAGTAGGAAAGGCACGAAAAAAGAAGGGTCGAGCCGGGCGGGGCAGGGAACTTAAAAAAGGAAGAGATAACGACAGGTGATCTGCAATGCAGCCGTAGGTAGGGAGTGTGGGATGCGACTAATAGATCCAAACCCGACCGGGGGTAGACGCGGCGGTGCGAGGCGCGGTAAAACAGATTGGAAATTGTGATGGTCTGTGGCACGCGGTCGCGGCGGCATGACACCGCTCGCGGTCGAGTCGAGGGGCGCGGGCACTAGGCTGCGCGACGCACTGAGCCCTAGGTAGTGCGGCTACACGCGTACGTCGGCGGCGACGGGCTGGGCAGCGACATTGAGGAGTGAGGGCATTGGAGAGGCGTGCTGCAATTGAGAAATTGGAAGCAATAGGGCGGAAAATCTTGAGAGCTTGGAAAAAATGAGGCGAAAGGGCCGACGGATTTGCGAGACACCTGTATGGGTAGCTGGAGAACTGGCCTATGGTCAGACGAGGCAAAGGGCCCCAGAGACACGGATTGAGGCGGGAGGCAAGTGGAGAAAATGGGGGGAAAAGGAAAGAGGCGACCAACCATTTGATGCAAGTCACGCCATCCGTTGCCATCTGTCAACAATCGGTGATGGGCGGAGTTTGAAAGACTTGTCCATATTTCCCCACCCGCTAACACGCCCAATTGCTTTTTTTCTTTTTGTGATTGCTGTTTTCCACGGATTCAGGGAGGAAGACTAAGATGCAAGTTATTCGCAAGATTTTGTTTCAAAAAGAAAGGCATCAACTCAGACTCGTCAGTCTTGCTTGTTCGGCTTGTGGGTCTTTTCTGTCTGATGAGCTTGTGCACAAGCAAAACGGGCTAAAAAAGCCGTAAAAGCCCCAAAAGGAAATTGCACTATTACTGATGTAAATACAAAAGACACCACATAGCTAAGAGTCAGAGATCATAAATATATGTACGGGGACAAGTAAACACCGGGCGGGAACAGCCGCATAAGAGTAATACTAAATAACTATGAGTCCGTAGCTGTACATACATGAGGAGAATTAAACAGGTCCATGAGGAACTGTCGCGGGCCGGCGCGACAGTGAGTCCCACCGAGTCCCAACTCGGACGAGTCGGGTTGCCGTTCCAACACTCCCCCTCAAACCGAACGGAGTCCGAGGGCTGAAGCGAAGTGCTTGGCCTTCACGCTGGGAAGGGCTTTGGTGAGGGTATCGGCCACCATGTCCTGAGTCGGGCAGTAGACGAGGCGGATGGATTTGTTTTCGATGACATAGCAAATAAAATGGTAGCGTATGTCAATAGGGTGTTTCATAATTAAAAATCTGAGCCCCAACTTGTGCCCCAACTTCGACCCCAACTTGAGGTCAAGTTGGGGCACGAAATAGATCGGGGCACCAAGTTGGATGTCAGATTGTGGTCCGGACCACGATCTGACGTCCAACTTCGACCCCAACTTGGTGCCCCAACTTGAACTGGCCGATTTGCTCCATCCCCCATCCTTCCCGGTCGCAAAATGTGACCAAGTTGTGACCCAAGTTGGGGTCGAAATCGGGGTCGAAGTTGGGGTCAAAAATCTAATTATGAAACACCCTAATGTGCTTCGTGCGAGCATGGAATTGGCCTATGTCAGAATAGGCGAGCGCGATGGCAGACTGGTTGTCGCCGTGGAGCGTGATGGGGTGCTCGAGCGGGCGGAACAACTCGGCGATGAGTTGGCGGAGCCAAATGGCCTCCTTCGCGGCATGGGTCATCGCGACGTACTCGGCTTCCGTTGTCGAGAGCGAGACAAGTTCTTGTTTCTTGGAACTCCAAGAAATTGCACCACCATCAATAATGAATGCATATCCAGAGATAGCTCGCCTATTTTCCTGCGACATTCCATCTGCGTCTGAATATCCCTCCAGGCCGTGCTTGCCGGCGCCGTAAGTCAGACGCCAATCTTTGGTGCCAAGCAGGTACCGAAAGACGCGCTTAACCGCCTCCCAATGGAGCGGTCCGGGATTGTCGAGGAATTTTGACAGAATTCCGACGGGGAACGCGATGTCGGGGCGAGTCCCGACAGCAGCCCACATCAGCGAGCCAACGGCTTCGCGGTAGGGGACCTGCTTCATCGCGGCGATGTCCTTGACACTGGTCGGGCAGTGTTCCGTCGACAGTTGGAAGTTCGGGTCCATTGGCATAGCAAGGGGTTTCGCATCAGTAAAGTTGAAGCGTTGTAAGATGGACTCAATGTAGGATTGTTGAGACAACGAAATAGTGCACTCCTCGCGGTTCCGTTTGATCTCGATGCCGAGGAGCCAGCTGACAGGCCCGAGGTCGGTCATCTTGAATAGATCTCCAATACGCGTCTTGTAGCCCTCGAGTAATTTCGGGGAACTGCGGTGATGGTGCAATCGTCGACGTGAATGGCCATAATAATTATGTGGCCGTTGGTGCGCGTGTAGAAGACGGCATGGTCGGACTCGCACTGTGCGAAGCCAATCTCAGCAAGAGAGCGACTGAGAGTCTCATACCATTTGCGGCCGCCCTGCTTCAACCCATACAACGCTTTGTTGAGTTTCAAAACATATTTGCGGCGGTCCGCAAATTCGTGGTCCGGGGGTTGCTCCATATAGATGAGCTCGTCCTCGTCGAGTTCTCCATTGAGAAAAGCGCTGTGGAAGTCGAACATGTCGATCTCCCAGTCGTTGCGAGCTGCAATGGCGAGGATCAGCCTGATTGATGCGAGTTTGGCAGTGGGGGAAAATGTCTCGTAATAGTCCACACCGTGGACTTGGGTGAACCCTCGAGCAACGAGCCGAGCCTTGTACTTGTCGATTTCCCCGGCGGTGTTCTTCTTGATTCGCAAGACCCACTTGCAGTCGACGACGTTACGGCCATCTGGCCTTTCAACAAGTTGCCATGTGCCGGCCGCTTTGAGCGCGGTGATCTCCGCGTCGATTGCAACTTTCCAGTGCGCCCAATCTGGCCTCTTCTTCGCTTCCTCGAACGTCGGCTCAAGCGCCTCGGAGTCTGCAATTGCAGCGGCCATGCCATGCTCCAAGATATCCACCACTTCCCAATCCTCCGACAATGCAGCCTGCGCGGCCATCTCCGCGGATTCTTCTTCGACTGTCTTGGGCACCGTCGGCACTCTCATACCGCGGGGCACCCCTGGATCGGACGGACGGTTGCTGGTTCGTCCAGCGCCACTCTGGAGCGCTTGAACGTATGCAGATGGCTTTCGAGCGCGTTTGCCGCGTCCCGCGGGCTCTTCTTCTGGCTCCTCGAAGTCTGGACCAAGCGGGTCCGTGGCGGCCAACTGCCGCATGGGCTTGTCGATGGAGGGCGAAGCGGGGAGCTGGGTGGATGCAGGTGGTGTGCGAGGTGGTGTACTCGGTGGATTCAGCGCTGCGGCAACGGGTGGAACGGGATTTTGGTGCGTGTTGGATTTTGATTTTACAGACGAGGACTGATTGTCATCCTCCTGCTCCCCCTCAAACAGTAGATCGTCTGGAATCGGTACCAGGACGTCGTCTCTGTCGAGTTTAACACTGCGTTCCACAGCAATGGTGCGCTTGCCTTGAATATAAATCCGATGCCCGCTGCTGACTTCATCAAAGCTAACCCAACGGCTGTCTTGTGCGCGGCCGTCCAACTTGCTGTTGTTGGGATCGTGGACCCAGACCTTCGCGCCGAACTCAGGCAGCCGTGAAAGGTCGGGTTTCTTCTTGTATACGACCTCGAAGGGGGTTTTGTTGTCCAATGCGCGCGTTGATGTGCGATTTTTCAGATATATCGCGTGCGCCACGGCCTCTCCCCACAAGAATTTCGGCATACCGCTAGCATGTAGCATCGCGCGAACGCGTTCCAACACCGTACGGTTGAGGCGTTCTGCGACGCCGTTGTCCTCGGGGGTGTCGTGGACAGTGAAACTACGCTCCGTTCCCATTTGGGCAAGGTGAGCGTCGAATTCATTGCTCCAAAATTCCCCTCCACGGTCGGAGTGGAATTCCCGGATCTTGACGCCGAATTGCGTCAAGAGCCACGCCTCGTACGCCTTGTACGAGTCGAAGGTTTCGTCCTTCGTGCGCTGGATGTGTACAAACGTGACCAGCGAGAATGATCATCCGTGAAGCTGGAGTAATACTCACGGCCATTGATGGTCTTCGTCGAGGATGGTCCCCAGACGTCCGAATGGATGACATCTCCCATTGCGGCGGCGCGCGCCTCCTTCCGAACCTTCGCGACCGGTTTGCGATGCATCTTCCCGTATTCACACGATGCACAGGATTTTATCTCTGTGGATGTGTCAAGCTTGATTCCAGTCACCAAGCCGTCCTTGACAAGACGTTTCACGGCATCCGGCGCGATATGACCCATCCGACGATGGAGTTCATCAATTGAGACTGTCTCGATGGCGGTGGCAGCGGTAACTCCAGATCCCGCGGTAGACTCATGCCGAACACGGTAAGTCCCATTCTTCTTGTTGATAACCCCCAGGATTTTGCGTTGCTTATCAAAAATCCTGCAGAAGTCGTCACGGAATAACGTCGCGAAACCAGCATCAGTAATTTTACTGATCGAGACAAGGGTGAGTCCTAGCTTTGGCGCGTAAAGAACTCCTTTGAGGAGAATCGTGGCCGTGCTTTTGCCATTCGGAATACTGATTCGAATGTCGCCTTGGCCAGTAGCCTGGAACGTCCCATTGTCCGCAGCTGTGATGGATTTTGGAGGGATGGAGGTAAAGTTGATGAACTTGTGCCGGTACGGTGACATGTGGCGCGATGCGCCCGAGTCGTAGAGCTCTGTCTCGATGCCGGGAGTTCCCGCCTCGTTGGCGAGCATTGCTGAATCAAAGGACGAGGTAACTATTTCCTCGGTGGTGTCCTGTTGATTGCTGAGCCACTCGTTGACAGATATCTGGACCCAGTCGGCGATGTCGTCGTCGAGTTCCTTCGGCGGGCGATCCGGCCCATCCTTGGAGGCGGTTCGACCGATGGTGGGTTCGCACTCATCGTCAGAACCATATGCAGAGTAGAAATTTGGTAAGGACTCAGCGTCACTTTCCCTAGCATCCACATCTTCCTCTGAATCCGAATCTGACACGTTTTGTAGATCCGGTAGCGAGTCGCGCTCGCTGTCACTGTCCGACATGCTCTGCAGATCCGGCATGGACCCATCGTCGCTGTCGTCCTCCGAGTCCGAGTCGGAATCGTCGAGGAGTTGCATGAAATATGTGATTCCCTCCAGGTCCGAGGGCGTGTATTCGCTGTCGGCCGTGTCGGTGGAGGTGTCCGGGGCATTCTGTGAGTCCATTTCAGGGATCGATGCCGCGTTGCTGACGGTGCTATCTTCTTCAGCCTTGAAGAAGTCTTCATCGTCGTAATCTGACAGCCAACAGCTCGCGCTTCCCTGTGCGGTGTTGCCGTCACCTTGAATGAGCCCTGCCCATTCGTCCTGGAAGTGCTCCAAGTTCACTTCAACCTGAGCCATCCAGACGCCGTCGTCGTCCTTGCCGGTCGCAGCGTTTGCGGTCTCCTTGGCCTTCCCCTTCCCTTTTCCTTTTCCATTCCCCCGCAGTCCCTGCCCCTCCTTTCCTCCGCCCTTCGCCCAGCAGTCGGCTTTAACATGCCCCTTTTTGTGGCAGTTGTAGCATTCGACATTGGGCTTGCTCGAGCCCTTCTTGCCGCGGCTCCCTTCTCCCGCGGAGAAGGCAATATTGTGGTCGTCCTTCTTGGACTTGTGCTTGAGGGAACGACGGTCGGCCTCCTCGTTGAGGCCACGGATGAGGTCGTCGGGTTTAAGGGTCGCGGCGAGCAGAGTCGAAGTTGCCGTGATCGCGGAAAGGTAAGGATCATAGGAGGCGGGGAGGGAGCCAAGAATTATGGCGGTGAAGTTGTCATCGCCTGGATCAGCACCCATGCCGATCAGGTCTGTGCGAAGTGTCTGGAGCTTTTCCAGGTGAGTTCTAACATTCCCAGTCTCATTGCAGCGCTCATCTTGTAGCCTGCGTCGCAAATCCACAGTAACCATTTTACTCTTCTTCTCAAACTCTTCTGACACCTTCTTCCACAGTTCTGCCGCACTGGTTGCCTTGTTGACGCGTAGGAACAGGGCGTCGGGGATCGTGCTCGCAATCGCCTGCTTCACGATGGCCTGGCCCGACTTCCAGATTTTCAGCTCTTTTTCGTGAGCTTCGAGGGCGGCGACCTCTGCTGCCGTAGGCGGGCTAGCAGTTGTGGGAGCGGTTGGGGCGACGTGCGTGTCCAAGAGGTGGTCGGACATTCCAGCGGCGTCGGCGGCGAATTTGAAGCGTCCTTTATAGACGCTGAAGTTGGTCCCATCAGCCTCGCATTTCGGAATGCGCAGGAAGAAGTCGGCGGGTTTCGAGTTGGGGGTAGACATAGTGTACGAAGAGAGGTTTGTTGAGTAGTAGACGTGTGTGGAGAATTAGATTCGGGCGGGGCCCATAACCTATTGAACAATTGACTTAGAGGAGGGGAATGTTCGCAGAAGAACTTGCTTCATTCAGTGTAATACTACGGTTTAAATACAAAAGACACCACATAGCTAAGAGTCAGAGATCATAAATATATGTACGGGGACAAGTAAACACCGGGCGGGAACAGCCGCATAAGAGTAATACTAAATAACTATGAGTCCGTAGCTGTACATACATGAGGAGAATTAAACAGGTCCATGAGGAACTGTCGCGCGCCGGCGCGACAGTGAGTCCCACCGAGTCCCAACTCGGACGAGTCGGGTTGCCGTTCCAACAAAATGGGCTGTGGATAAGCTGCATGATGCTGGCAATTAATTGTCGTGATGAAGTACTCAAGTAAGTAAGAGGGTACCAGTTGGTATCTGAGACTGACCTTTCTCTTCAGCATGATAGGGCATCCAAAGGTGTTTTCATTCATTGGAAGTTTACTCTACGTACGATTAACATTCTTCAAGCACGTACCCAAGGCACTTACACAAGGTATCGAATCATCAACGTGTTTGTTGAAGGCACTCGGCAGTAGATTTGTGCGAATCAGCAAAGAGCTCTCTGACGGGGGGCGTCGCCGCCGCAGGTGGGATCGCAGACGGTCGGGCTCGCCACTTCTCTCGCGTTCGTGTCCTAGCTTCAGTGCCATCGCTTTACTCACGTTTCTGGGATCCATACCAGATACGGCGCATCGGGTGTCTGGGTAGGCACTCGATTTGTAGCTAGCGAAGAGGCAGGTGCGAACAAGATACACAAGGAAATGATCATCGGTGCAGGTTACGACGATGTTGCGCGCACACTCATTTATAGTGGGCGACCGGTGAACGTCCGCAAGACGCCTTATAACTCACACCGCTTTGCCTGTCAGTGTCGATGAACTCGTCTCCACCGCTGAGAAGAGCTTGAACACCGCGACAAATCTAATTGTCAAATCCAAGCTGTAAAACCATCGCACGCTTATTTATCTAAAGCTGTCACATCTGGATTCATTGTTACTTACACTACAAACTATCATTATTGTTGCGCAGCCGCTGAATTCTCCGCTGGGCATTGCAGACCAAGATTGCACCCCACCCATCGGAATTTTCCAACGACGTGAGCTGGACAAAACAAAGCGTGGCGTGTAAAAACGGGTTTTTCGGCTCACTGACGGCCGCGACTTTTGATGTTCACGCCTCTAGTAGGTATTATTTACTTAGTACTCTTGAGTACGGCACAAGCCGCGCCGCGCTCGAAATCATAGCACGCTCGCGATCACATGGTCGCTAATTAGATCCCCACGGAGTTCGGATGCAGTCGCACCGGCCATTCCATTACCGCTGGGGCGACCTACTTATAAGCATATCGGCTAGGGATGTCACCTTCCCGTCCTCAATATGCCGTCCTCCAAGCCTGTGTTCGCTACGCCTCTGACGAAGCTGTTCAAGATAAACCACCCAGTCATGCTCGCCGGTGCGTGTACTACCCCAGATTCTACTAGTACTGGTGGTTGACGTCTATAGGTATGAATGTCGCTGCGGGACCTAGGTGAGCGCCATTGACCCCTAGGGAGCGGACGGCCTCTGATTCGACTTCCAGACTCGCTGCAGCCGTCACGAACGCTGGTGGGTCCGAGATGTCTCGCATCCGCATTATTTAGACGCATTCGCAGGCGGCATTGGCGTCATCGGCGGTGTCCGACAGAACCCCAAATTTCTCAAAAGCTCAATCGAGGAACTGAAGAACCACCTCGAGGACAAAAATGCGCCCTTCGGCGTCGACCTGCTGCTCCCGCAGGTCGGCGGAAGTGCTCGCAAGACCAATAAAGACTACACCTCGGGACAGCTGCCAGAGCTCATTGATGTCATAATTCAAGGCAAGGCGAAGCTGTTCGTATGCGCTGTGGGAGTTCCGCCAAAATGGGTTGTGGGTAAACTGCATGGTGCTGGTATTGTCGTGATGAAGTGAGAGTGTTAAGCCGAGCAAGTAGCTTGAACATAGGCTGACATTCATCTTTAGCATGATAGGGCATCCAAAGGTATAATTCTATGGATCTCAGTATTCTGGACGTTCGCATTTTTTTTCCAGCACGTCCCCAAAGCACTCGCCCAAGGTATCATTGAGCTGTTTTTCCGGTCCTACATATTTACACAGAGACCCCAGGCGTCGACATCATCTGCGCCCAAGGGGGAGAAGGTGGCGGCCACACCGGCGACACCGCCTTCTCCATTCTCATCCCCACCGTCGTCGATCTGTGCAAGAACGCTAAGAGCCCGCTGACGGGCGAGCCGGTCGTGGTCGTCGCCGCCGGCGGTATCGCAGACGGCCGCGGGCTCGCCGCTTCTCTCGCGTGCGTCTAGTGCGTCCTCGGCGGCGGCCCGCTTACGTTCTGGATCTCGTACAGATACGGCGCTGCGGGCGTGTGGGTCGGCACACGATTCGTTGCCAGCGAGGAGGCGGGTGCGAACAAGCGGCACAAGGAGATGGTGCTCACCGCCGGGTATGATGACGTTGCGCGCACGCTAATCTACAGTGGGCGACCAATGAGCGTGCGCAAGACGCCATATGTGGCTGAATGGTATTTTCGTCTTTCTTCGGTCTTGATTCTTCAGCCAAGGCCCGGCGCGTAGGGAGACTGTCCGGAAGGCCGAGCAGGACAAGATCGTAGCAGAGGGGAAGATCCCTCATGAAATGGAGCTAAGGAAACGTCCTGAGAGGTCCATTGAGGGCATGGCATGTAAGCTTCCCCTCATGTTGGGATTCAGCTCTTCACCTCATCTCCCTCAAGGGCTAATGGGCAAGGTGGCGGGGTCAATCAATGTAAGTGCCTGCTTCTACGTCTCCAGTTGCTCTCAATTAAATCGACGATGCCAGGACATTAAACCCGCTAAAGAAATGTTAGGCGATATGCTTTGTGCTTTCTGTCGCTGACATGTATTTTACCTAGCGTCGACGAACTTGTTGCCACAGCTGAAAAGAGTTTGAATGCTGCGACGAGTCTGGCTGTTGTTAAGTCCAAGCTCTAAAAGCATCTGTATATGTACTGTATTTAATTCTGTGCCATCGCACGCTATGTAATATCCTGCACCTTCAATGTGAGCACGTTGGACTAGACCGGATTTATATCAGTCGCGTCGCAGCACAACACAGGCACACAATGTCTTGCCCTGTCAACCACTCGCAGGAAAAGGACAAGTGTCCCGTCGAGCCCCCACAGCGCTCCGCATGGAGCCGCCTCTTCTCCTCCGCCCCGCCCGCGTCCACCCCCGGCCCCGTCCCGCCGCCCGCCACGCCGATGCTCTCGCAAACGCGTGAGGTCTCGTCCATCCCGCGTGTCGCTGACGGGAACTGGGTATACCCGTCCGAGGCGCAGTTCTTCGCCGCGATGGCGCGTAAGCAGCACGACCCACAGGCGGCGGACATGCGCACGATTGTGCCGATCCACAACGCGGTGAACGAGCGCGCGTGGGCGGAGGTGCTGCGCTGGGAGGCGGGCCGTGGCGGGGACGCGTGCGGAGGCCCTCGGCTCGTCACGTTCAAGGGGCGGCCGGGCGAGCGCAGCGTGCGCGCGCGCTGCAAGATGCTGCTTGGGTGCGCACTCTCTTCTTCGCTCCGCTCAGTGCGCTGACGGCGGTGCAGGTACTCCGCGCCGTTTGATCGGCATGACTGGGTGGTGGACCGGTGCGGTGTGCAGATGCGGTACATCATCGATTTTTACACGGGACGCAGCGAGGGCCGGGGGCCTTCCTTCTTTCTAGACGTGCGGCCGGCGCTGGATAATTGGGAGGGCGTCAAGATGCGGGCACAGCACTTTTGGGCAAAATGGTTCGGGGGTGCGGTACCACAGCCTGTAGCAAAACCGCCTAGCAATTCATAGATATGGCAGACAAGGTGTGCTAGCGTTTGCCTCGTATTCTTACTTTTTTGGCCGGCCGTTTCTGCTCTTCTTCGTCCTCGCTGCTGTCTGGAGCCTCGTCTTCGTCCTCGTCATCCTCCCCCTCACTGATCTCCTCTTCGTCATCCCAACCTGCCTCGTCGTCATCTCCTTCCTCTTCGTCGGCTTCCATTTCGGCATCATCGTCGTCGTCGTCCACTTCGCCCTTGGCCTTTTTTCGTGCCACGTTCCGCTCCTGCTCTGCCCTCCGCTCCTTTCTCAACTTCTCCTTCGCAGCGTGGGCAGCCTGTAGGCTGGCAACCTCCTTCTTCGACTTTTTCACTGGCAGGGGTATCAGCTAATCAACGAATGAGCCAAAAAGTCCACTCACCAAACTCATGATATATCACGCTCCCCTCTTTCCCGGGGACGCCCTCCGTAATCTTCACGAGTCGCAGCTCCATCCGCGGGCCCACCTCGTCCAGCCGGACTGCCCTACGCTGGCCCTTCTTGTTATTCCGGCCGACATAGTCGTCCGCGAGGTCGACGGCATCGCCATCGTCGCCCGCGACGCTCTCGGTCGAGGACGCGGCACTCTCATAGCCGCCGTCGGGGCCGGCCTCGCCGCGCTTGCGGAGCAGAAAGTCGGCGACGTCCTTTTCGTTGCCGAGGTCGAGAACGCCGCCAGAGGCCTTTTGGGCGCCCTCGAGGACGCGTCGGACGCGCTTGGAGACGCCGTAGGGCTTGACGGTGATGACATAGTGGCGAAAGTCGACCGTGCCGCGGTCGGGGTTGTACGAGACGAGGACGACGCGACGGGCAGAGGAGAGAGCGAGTGTGTGCGGGGAGAGCGGGGGGAAGAGGGTCTGAAAGGATTTCATGAGGAGGGGGAGGTGCGGGGGCGTGGTGGGGGACGGGGCGGGGAAGGAGGCTAGTACGAGCTGGGGTGTGTGAGCGAAGAATCTCAATTTTTTTGAAAAAGACACACAAGAGGCGGACTGAGGTACTCCATGCCGATGCTGCGGGACCGCCGGGAGGTGTTGAGGATGTCCTTCATGAGACTGTAGCGCTCGACGCGGAAGCTGAGCGTCGGGCCCGACGACAAGCGTATTATACGCAAAGACGGCGCAATGGGGGTTAGGGTGAAGGCGAGGAGATGGGTGACCTGGAGCGCGGGGGCAAGGGTGAGGTAGTCCTTGAGCTTGTTCCTGTGGCGTTCCTAGTGTATCTAATGAGTTCCCCATGCATTCGCCGCGGGAAAAAAAACGGACTTTGAGGCGGCTGGCGGTGTTGGGCTCCATGACCTTGCGCAGGTCGCGCACGAGCTGGGCAATCGAGTGGCCGACCTGGCCGTGCTTGATGATGAACGACTTGGGGACGCCGTCGACGGCGCCAGCGGCGGCGGGCGCAGCGGCGCCCTTGAGGTGTGTCCGGTTTTTCCGCTTGCGCGCCATAAAGAGACAACACTCGGTTACATTTTTCATGCCAAGCACAGCCACACGTGTCATGACCTTTTCGGGCGACCGTGCAGTCGCACTGCCAGACTTTCCTCTTCTTCTCTTCTCCCCTCATGTCCCCCGTCGTCCCCGTCGCCCTCGTCGCCCGCGATGTCTCATCCACTCTCGCCCCGAACGCCACCCAGCGCATTACCCTCATCGTCGCCGGCGTGTACATCATTGCAATTGCCATCCTCTGGTGCGCAGCCTGTCCGCTCTTGCTCGCTCGCGCTCACGCTTTGCTTGCAGGCACGTCCCGTATCTGAACAAGATCAGTGAGTGCGTTTGCGCGTTCCAGGCGTGTCGCTGACCCGTGTGCGCGCACAGTCTACCCGTTCAAGTGAGTGGTGTCCGCACGCGTCTGCTTGTGTTGCTCATGCGTATCTCTGCAGACTACTCACCGTCGGTTTCCATGAGGTCCACTCTGCTGCTTATCAGGTTTCTATTCTGGCTGAAACGTTCCGTCTGCCACCAGATGAGCCACGCCATCATGGGCGTCCTCACATGCGCGACCATCCACTCGATTGAGCTGGACCGTAAGCCATCTCACCGCGGGCGGAACTGTCGTCTCACACACATCGCAGCGGATGAGGGCGGGTCGACGTCCATGTCTGGCGGCATCCCCTGGATAACGCTGCCTGCGGGTTACCTTGGCTCGTCGTTCATCGGCGCTGCGCTCATCGCGTGCGGGTTCGACACGAACGCGAGCAAGGTCGCCGTGCTCGTCCTCGCCGTGTTCTTCCTCTTCACGCTGTGGTGGGCGCGCCGCAATCTACTGCAAGTGCCTCTCCTCTTGCTGCGCCTGTGTAGTTCTCACCGCCGGCGCTCAGAACGTGGGCCCTTATCCTGGGCATGGCAGGCCTCATTGTCCTGTTCTGGCTTGTCGGTGATAGTGTGGCGCTAAGATATCTGGTAATCACCATTTCCCCCGTTCTACCGCTCTCTAACTCAGCCCAGGTCCTTTTCATCGGGGTCATGTCGTGCATGTACGTCCTGTGGGACGTTATCGGTGCGTCCGCCTGTGTCTCTTCCCTTACATAAATTACTCACTATCCTGTTCCCAGACGACACGATCGCCAGGAAAGCCAACTCGTCTGACGCGTCCGCGTTCGCGCGGATATGCGGCTGCTTCCCGTCGCAAGGTGTGTGATGTGTTCGTCCCTCCGCTGTCCCACACCTCATCCCCCGCAGTGTGGGGTGTCATCTGGCTCATCCAGGCGTTTGTGTTCTTCGCTGCCGGGATCCTCGTGGGCCTGGCGGCGTTCAAGGTACATTGTTTCTCGCTTGCGGCGCCGCTGCTTAACGCGTCGCATATGCACACAGGACTCGTCCGCGCAGCAGAAGGCAGACACGGCGCACTTTCTCCCAGCACCCGGCTCGTCGTCTGGTGCGCTTTCGGCATCACCCAGCGCGCTGCTCGTGTCGGGCGCTGCGTTGCTATTGGCCGTGGCGGGCTCGTCTAAGTACTGATCCCGGAGTCGGAAGACGGAGTGCTTTATTTCTTGAAATTATCTGATCTAGCCCCCGGACTAGAAATGTATTTACTAGTGCAACCTGATTACCTCGTCGCTGTATTACCAGGACACTGAGGACGTGTAGTACTTTCTTTGTTGGAAAGGAGGCGGATGAATTATTGCCATTTTGGGCCGCGAGGAGGTTGGGAGGTATTTGACGGCGCTGCCACACAAGACCATCTTGCCTAAATTACCATGGTTCCCACTGACGACCAAGGCCGACTCACGGACACGACTGCGGACGATTGGTCAGAAAGGGGTCGCACCAATCGACTGCTGCTACAAGCCGAGGTTCAACTTGAAGTGGGGGTTGTGTTGGATTCGCCGATTCGACCCAGAAATAAGCCTTGGAATTGGGCTACAATGACTGACAGTCACTGACTGATAGTCCGTGATATTGATAGATGCCCGTTGGATGTCTCTCGGTCTTCCAGGCGAAACTTGTGCGAAACCATCAAGGCCGTTGATTGAGAGATCCCATGATTCCCTATTGATAGTATATCCTCTCTTCTCTTCTCCCTTGCCAGTGAATGTCGTACCTCTCCTGGGGCCGCTCTCCCACTGTCTCTCGCTCTTCCAGAAAGTCCGAGGACGCCTCATATCCCCCCGCCGCAGACTCTCCTTTAAATACGCGCCCCGACACCCACACCTATGCCCCACCCAACGTGCCATATACCCCAATGCGCCCGCCGCCCCGTCGCTCGCAGCGCGCACTCCCCAGCCCCCTCCGCGGCGCACTCATCCTCCTCGCGTTCCTCCCCCTCCCGCCCACACTCGCCGTGGTGCATCTCGCAACAGGACACGCCGTCCTCCGCGTTTCGCCCGCCTCCCACGCGCGCTTCGTGGCCGTGCCCCTCGTATCGTCCGTGCGCGCGGCCGCCGCCGGCGGAGCGGTCCTCACGCTCCCGCTCGCGGTCTTGTACTACCTGCTCTTCTTCCCCACGCGGCCGCCTGCGGCCGAGGACTTCTTTGACGACGATGACGACGCGGACACCATGTGGCAGTGGGCCGCGTATGTCGTATGTGGTGCGCTGGCGTTGTGCCTTGGCGCGATCGCCGGCGCGCTGGGGACAGTGTGCCTGCCCGACAGCCTGATGCTCAGCGCAGCGCAGGCCGCGGAGGCGGGCATTGTCGGGGTGTGATCGTGTGTGGGGCGCTTGCCGTGTTGGCGCTCTTCACGTTTCTGGTTCTGTGGGACTGCGCACGCGCACGGGCCAAGTTTGCTAATGCTAATGGCAGCACGGCTGAGTTATGATACGGCACTTTCGGCTTCACTTGGTTTACTTATTACACGCCGCACTAGGGCACTCATGACACTCTTTTGCCACGTATATAGTGTACCGGGTTTTTTTGCTGTATTCTAGCCCCCGCATGTCTGTACAGGTTTTTTGTGCCGTCTGTATGTAATGTAGGACAAAGCGCGGTTTACGATCACTTGTTTGTCGCTCGCTAATCACCTCTGCTCTCCCCATGAGCCGCCTTGCGTCCTTTCGTGGCCCGTCGACGCCCTCCGCCTCCCCAGTCGCCGTGAAGGCCCCAAGTCGCCCGGATCGCCTGGACGACCGCTCGAGTCGACGTTCCACCGCAAGACGCGCGTGGCGCTGCTGGAGCTGCGCGCGCTGTCCGAGACGTGGGACGACCTCGTGCTCCTAGACGGCCTCAAGGCCGCACGCAGCCTCGTCGACGCGCGCACGGACCTCGAGTGCGTGCTTCTCCACGTCTGACTCCGCTGTGCGCCCGCCAACTCGTCTTGCCTTGTCTGTCTCTATCTCTGTCGTTTGTGGTATAACATTACGGTTATGCATGCAGCAACGCGCTTGCTCTCGTCCCGGGCGGCCAGCCGCGTGCGCGCCTCGTCGGCCCGAAGCTCGCACTAATGGACCGCCGCATTGCGGAGCTCGACGCCGTCACCGCGAAGCTGGTGGGCTGACTGCACTTCTCTACCACTCACATTTTTCACTGACGATGCGATGAAACGAAACCAAAGCAAAAACAATTCCGCCGGATGAACGCGGTCGTGGATGGCCTCGAGGCGCTCCTCGCCGAGGTGCACAGGACGAAGGGCTGGCGCTGGGTCAGCGAGGAGCCGCTGTGGGTGACGTGGTCGCTCGAGAAGTTCGGTACGTGCTCAGTATAGACATTCATTCGTTGTCGAATATACCAAGTCTCTCTCTAGTGTCCACCATTCCCGGGCTCCTCGTTCCGTACCACCGCTCGCTCGACACGCACATCGCGCTGGTGGACACCCTACGCAGCCACGCGGTGTCGTTCGAGGACGCACGCGACGCGCTCGCGACGTGGGTGGCGCAGGCCTGGCTCGAGGATGATGGGTGGGAAACGAGGTGGGAGGACCTCTGTGCGGTGGAGGTCGAGAGGTGGGAGAGCGCGCAATGACGCCAACACATTCTATGAGCGTGTACAATGGGTATATACGGACAGGCTCTGCTCTAAATCGTGCATGCCCGAACAGATCTATATGGTACAAAATTCTACGGACTTGCAAGACACCGACGCGAGGTGAAATCTACATCAGACGGCCATGCGCATGCACCGCGGCTTGAGGAAGTCATCGTCATCCGTGGGACTCTCGCCCCACCGGCGGAACCATGCGATAGGCCACAACGGGGTCGAGCAGACGTACTACACACGATGGGTAAGTTTATGGATAACGTAGAGAGATAAAGGAATGATAGCTCACATCTCGTGGGCAGACATCCTCGCACCTCAACCACGTCGCCCAGTCTAACCACTGCATGAGGTCCTCAACTCGCTGGGCCATTGCCCGACGAACGGCCTGGGGTCCACACCAGAGGCGAGTTCGACGAGGTTGGAGCTCTGCGCGAAGATCACGCCGAACTGTCGATGGCGGCACATTAGCACCTGGCAACAAAGGTTGGAGAGACAGGCGGCTTACATCGGTACACAGTCGAGCAAGCACAGTTTCTATCGTTGTCTGTAGCAAAGTCTCTTGCGGTGTCATCTGCGCATCGAATTGCGACAAAAAGCCGGTCGCCTGGTACGTGCAGCGCTCCAACGCAGTGGTGTTCGCACCGAACGCGAGCGCATCCGCACCAGGAGCCCCGAAGAACAGCTCATACCCGACGCATTTGGCGTCAACCCCGGCTGCATGTACGGGTTCAGCAGCGTGTACGCGAGCGTGCGGATCGCCGGCAGTGCCGCCGTCGCGTTCGCACGCGGGTCTGAAGTGTTGCGCAGGTACGCCTCCATGTGCGCGATGCGGTCGCCCCAGTATTCGACGACGTCGCGCGCGGCGGTGCCCCAGTCAAAGCCGCTGCCGGCGGGCCCACGCGCGAGGACAGACTCGACCTCGGCAACGAGGCTCTGCGCGTCCGTGGCAGAATGTTGGTCAGCCGATGCGCGCGCATGGGTTGCCCCGCGCGGTCGGCGGCGAGGCTCGACAGGCGCGGGTTGTAGTAGGTGACCATGCCCGCGGGGAAAGGGTGAGGTGCGGCTGCGGGGAGAAGGACCGGTGGGAGGCAGCGCGGATCCATTCGAGGGTTCCGGTCACGGCGAGGGCGGACATACGCGGGAACCAGCGGCCTGGTCCACCTCCGCCTCCTCCTCTACCAGGACCCGGACGATCGCCACCACCTGGCCCACCCGGTCCGCGGTTCGGACGCTTGGGCGGGTCTTCTAGAAATTCATCTTCTATGGCAGATTCGGCCTCATAGGGATTCAAGGACAGCAAGTCTCTGTGAGGAAATCTGGGCGATGAGGTGCGCTCAGGCGTTCCAGCGGCGTGATGTTCAGGTGGACACCAACTGAAGGGCGGGAGATTTGAAGTCGCACCAGACTATCTCGCTGAGGCGCACAAGATCAATACTGGAACCAGTCTCAAGATGAAATAGCACATACAAGCCTGCATTCATGCGAACGAATCCCTCTACATCGCGGGTCTTCGCCCACTCACACAGCTTCTCCGCGCGCCCGTAGTCGTCCCACCAACTGATATCCTTGCTTCCGTTCTTGGACATGCCATAGATGAACATATGTTGCGAGTCAAGCCAGCCCTCGCCCCACGCCGCCGCCATGCCGTCGAAGTACAGCACCGTCGCCGACCGCGTCGTGCGATAGGTGGCCAGATGCGTCTGGCCGCCGCGCGGGACCATGATCGCGTACGACATCTCCGGGTCCATGCAAGCCACTCGGGCGACGGCGGCAGAAGGGGGTCCTCGCGGGCGTGATAGAGCAGTGTGAAGGGGTGGAGGACGCCAGGGACGATTGAGTGACCTTCAGTGAGGGAAGCGCGTTAGATCTGCTGAAGCATCTGCCGTAGAGAGACGAGACCTGTTCCGTGCACAGTGTTCGGCCATTGTGTAAGGAAGCTGGAAAGACCGTTGAAGATGAACGGTGCTGTTGAGTTGTCTAGATCAGAAGCCCCGAGCCCAAATGGTTGTGTCGCTTCCAGCGGAAATTGGTTCCCTGTTGCCAGCGCGGCATGACAGGCCAGAGCATGGAGAAGGGCGAGCAGCATAGGGCTCGTAAGCAACTTGCGACAGACGTCGCGAAAGGCTCCCCGCGAAGTGCCCGGCGATCAGAGATAACGACAATCAAAGTACTTGGAGTGCTGCGCAGCCCGCCAATAATAGGAGGTCCGGCGCGTCGGTGGGGCAACATAACGAAGCTGTTGAGTTCTCTGATACTGACTGAGCCGGTGCGAGTAGTTTGCAAAGACCAACGACGATTGGGTGAGGTGCAAAGTAGAACGCGACAGCAATACAACACGAATACATGGAGCAACTTGAAGTACAATTTCACAGATCTTCGTCATCTGAGATATGAATCTCATCCACGTTTGCAGCAGCAGGAGTCTCAGTGGCTCGCCCTCGGGTCTAGGCAGCGCGGTCTGCTTCGCAGCAACAAACGCGGGCCCTCCACCAGCCGCCTTCTCAATGGCGGCCATAGCATCCGTCGCCTCCGCCGTCTGCTCTGCCATCTTTGTCCCCTGTTTGGCAGCAATGGTCTGCGCCGCCAGGTAGCTCGCTTCGGTGTTGAACTGCGCCTGTACACTTCGCTTGATCCGCAACATCTCCCTGAATGTGTCCTCCGACCCAGTCTCGATTCGAATGTATTCCACTCGCTCCAGAACTGGGGGTTGACTCTGGGATCGCAGAACTGGGAGGCATGCGCGTAGATTGCCCGGGCGCGGTCAATTTCGCCGAGCTTGCGCTCTAGTGCTGCAAAGCGGAGACACATCTCAGCCGTCTGCCGGTCGGGAAGAACTAGAAGAAAGTGCATTCAATAAGCCAGTCAGACCGAGAATGACAGAGATCGACGAACCTTCGAGAGCTCGCTCATAGATCGGTCGAGTTGCGGGAGCCCGTAGTTAGCAGTCGCTTCGCAATGTAGATGTGAACAACTGTGACAGTCATAAGAGCACTCAACTAAGCACATCGATATTCGTACCTCAAACTTGTCTTCATCAGCAACAACCTGAGTTGCGCGGTCGAAAATTGACATGGAACGCTTGGCAAGCCCGAAGTCTTCTTCCAACTTCGCGTACATCAGGAACAGAGGCTTCGATGACTTCGGTGGACACTTTCCAGTGCCTGCTCAAACAGATCGGGGCTCGTTCGAGTTTTGAGCACCCTATTAGTCGGTTAGATCCTGGAGAAGGGAAGGAGGAATTCTCACTCACATATCGCTTCACAAATTTGGAAAGATAGATGTTCCAGATTTCGAAAGACACAGGAAGGTGAACAGGTCGACCCCCGTTCATACACCTGTGATAGGATTGGGCTTCGCTCAGACAGAGAAGCTGAATGTCTACCTTGAAGCTGTCCTCGAAGTACTTGTTTTCTTCCAAGAAAGCAGCGTAGTTGATGATGATCTGAGCGTTGGCAATTCGAAGTTCCAAGATCTTGTCATAAACAGCCTTGCAGTCTCAACAGTTCCGATGGATTCCTCAAGATCAACATAGAAGGACCATAATTTGAGGGACTTGAACAGCCGTGCTTGGGCAGAAAGTGACTATACCGAGTGATTAGGAAGACCGGAGCAAGCGCAAAATTACATACATGGTCGTGATAGTTGATCTTGATATTTTTTGGATGGCTGCAGCGCGTTGCATGACCCGAATGGGTCGTCGTAGTTTCTAAGCGTGTCAACAGTATATTTGAGGATGAGGGAAGAGCGACCCACTCGTGACGGATTTCCATCTCGGCCCACTCACACCACACCTCGGCAAGGTCTTCAACCGCTTTGAAGTTTATCTTGGTGCCTTTCTCCAGTATTTTGCGGGCACTGTCAAAGTCCGGTTCCGCTTGCCCAGCAGTACCTCCTTCCTCGTAGAATTTGGCAAAGTTGACATATAACCGGTGTAGATTTGCCGTAGCTTTACGGGGGATGACCGTTTCAAGAGCCTTGGTATAAGTGGCTGCGACCTTGCAAAGTCTCAGTTAGGTGTTGAGAAAAAATACCTGGGATGGTTTTACCTTTTCATCGTCTTCCCCCCACAATGCGACCCTCTTTTCCCACTCCTGCACATCGTTTGGATTTCGGCGAAGGAGTACGTCGTTCACCAAGAACGGCCTCCTGTCCATCAAGTCCTCGAAATCTGCCATGCGGATATCGAGCTTTTTTGAGTCTCTGCTGCCTCTTCCTCGTCCTCCTCTTCCTCCAGGCCCTCCATCATCGCGCTGATCAGCGATTCGCCAAACTCGGCATACGCGTCGAAGATTTGGGTGAAATCCCGAATCGTCAGTACCGTCGCGATACCCTGCTCGAACGTCTGCTTTGCACGCTCGAACTCGCCGCGTTTTATCCAATAAGTTGCTAAACCCGTCCATAACCGACCAGCCTGGTCTTTGTACGAAGCGAGCCGTCATTTTGGATGATTCGCTCGATGTTGAGCTTCCGTGGACTGGCAGGATCTTCGTCCTCATCGTAGTGCCGCGTAGTTTTGCCATCAGAAGTCACAGGAGCCGAGGGTCCAGCAAAGCGGATGAGCTTGCCGTCCACCGACGCCGGTTCTGGGGCGGCGTTAGATGCAGCTTCAGCGTCGGCTTTCGCGGCAGCGTCATTGGACTCCACGGTGTCATCCACATCCAAACCAACCTCGTCCGAAAACTTTTCCACCACATCGAGCCAGTCACCAAGAAGCTGATAAGGGCTCTTGCCTTCTGGACTCGTGTACTCTCCTCTCGAGGCCTTTCTTGCTAACGAGAGTAAGAGTTTTGCGGCCTCGAGTGGTCGAGGATCAGAGTTTACGGGAGAGAGCAGCAGAGCGGTGAAATGTTCCGTTATGCTGGGGTCAATGGCGAGGTAGCGGCGATACACTGCGACTGTGGTTTCGCCGCCTCTGACTTCCGCCCAGAGAAGATAGCGGACCCATATACGCGAGTGAAGAGAGGGAGGAAGAGTGCGCAGAGCTCGGTCATAAGTACGTCTTGCGTGGGTGTGGGACAGCAAAGGCGGGCATTTGGGATGAGAGAATATTGAGAGATACATGAGCCATAGACGAGGTAGCTGTTTAAAAATTGATTAGCCCCACACAGACAAGAGTTTACTGCCTCATACTTTCGGCAACCACATCAGGGCGCGTTCGAATGCGGCCACGAGAGATTTCCACTCCTCCCATCCAACAACGCCATCGAGCCCACCATCCCATTGCTCGAGGTCTTCTTTATCTTCCTCCAACGCGTCCTTCATCTCGGGAAACTTTTTCTTCCCTCCCGCCTTCTTCTTGACCACCGGTTTTCCCAACACAAACGACATGCGTATGGCGAGATACGACTTCCACATCTTGAAGGAGTTCGGGAACTGGGCCAGAGCAGCCTCATAGAGATATGTGAGCCTTTGCAGAGATATGCGGACAGTGGGTTGCCAGAGGACCGAGAAGCGACGCGATCTCTTCGGGAAGATCTGGAGGCTTTTCCAACTTTTTCTGGAGGCAAAAGCCTCCCGCGTCGTGGTGATTGCGGTCCACCATGCGCGAAATGACGAAGGGTTGCGCACAAGATCCTCTTCTCGCTGGAGATCCTTCGTAGAAATAAGGTTCGGTGGGTAGCTGGATTAGGGGTGGGGAAGGTGAGCGGGAAGTCAGCCGTGAGCGACTCGACGGACGGCAGCTTCGCGGCCACGGACGGCATCTTGGTAGCACCAGGACTGAACTAGCGTTGTTTGGCGCGAGAGCTATCAGCGTCTGCTCCAAACACTGCGGTGCGGTCACGTCGTCTTTCTTCCACGTCTGCACAATGGTCAGAAGCTTTTTTCGTTGTCGATTCCTTTCTCACTCTGTTAAAGCATGGTGTTAAACGTGTCCGTCAAACCACAGAAGCTATCGAGGCGAGGAAACTCAAGGAACTGTCGAAGATCAACGACTACCTGGCACTAACATCAGACGTCCTATCCAAGGTTGGACCCTAGGCTGCCCTTTAAGCTGTTGAATAGCATACATTCAACAGAAGGCATCCAATGATTTGTCACGCGATACCTTCAACCTCACCACTCGGCTTCTGCAAGTCAATCCAGAGTTCTACACAGTTTGGAACTATCGCAGAAATATCCTCTCGCAGGGAATATTTCCAGAGAGGTGCGGATCCATGTGAAGCTCGCAATTTGGACTATATATCGTCTCCAACAGCTCGCCGACGGAGATCAATGACTTGCTATCCGACGATCTGTCCATGACGACTGTGGCTCTGAAGTCGCACCCAAAAGTGTACTGGATATGGAACCACCGCAGATGGTGCCTTGAGAACGTGCCCAATGGCCCCGGCACGGACAGTGAAGGCGACCCGAATGGCTGGAGAAAAACCAATTGGGACAGGGAGATGTTCGTGGTGGACAAGATGCTCGATGCGGACCCGCGGAACTGTGCGTTGCCGCTCTGCATATCCCTTGTCTTACTCACGGGCAGTCTGCTTTCAGTTCATGCTTGGGGCTACAGGAGATACGTTTTGGCTAGCATGCCTATGCCCAGGACCGAAACCGCCGAACTTGCATACACAACCCGCAAGATAGAATCCAATTTTTCTAATTTTAGTGCCTGGCATCAGCGTTCCAAGCTGCTCTCCTCTTTATGGGGCAGTGGCAAGCTGGATTATTCTAGATCCAAGGAAGAAGGAAAGTCATGTGCTTGGTTTGTCCTCGTAGGGTTGGATTATAATCTCCGTGCTATCGCCAGAATTTGAACTAGTCCGTAATGCCATGTACACGGACCCGAACGACCAGAGCGTATGGATATATCATAGGTGGCTTATTGGAACCGGTATGAATTTATTGAGGCATTTATTTTTGACGACGCAATTATCATCTCACATCTCAGGCGACGGGAAGGAAGTTCTGGATCGAGAAATCTCTGTTATCCAGGAGCTGTTGGACGAACAATCTGACAGTAAATGTTGGTGATTTCGTTTTCACCGCGCATTTCATCGTTGATGAGGTTTCAGGGTGCATGGAATCTCTTGTCCATTACAAACGTTTACTGCTTCAGAAGCATTCTTCATCATTAGACACAGCTAGGGTGTTGATCGATTGCCGCCACCTCTTAGGCCAACTCAGGGAGCTTGATCCAGCACGACGACGAAGATACGAAGAGATAGGTGGGCATTACTGTTAACAGTCCGCCCATCGTGGTTGCTAACGTCGATCTCGTATTCCTTTTCAGAGAAGCAGCTCGTGGAATAGAATGCAGGTTCGGAATCTTGATCGATTTGATTTCCGGATATCATGAGCATCTCACAATAAATGCATATTTGATTCGGCGCCAACGAACAACAGCTATCATACAATCTCCTTCGTCAAAGTCATGTTGCTGACAAGGGGGAACGAATGTTCATGGTGTGGGAGTACAGAATTTAGCACTTGCACTCGCCGGGCTTGCAGGCGCAGCTAGACGACGAAGTGTGAGTCTGTTGTCTGGACGTATACATGTTGCTGAGGACGTACGTAGAGCCACAACCGCAGCTGGTGCTGCCACAGTTGTTCTGGGAGACGGGGGTCTGGGTGGTCTGTTGAGGAGGAGGTCAGTACCGCGACGGGTCGACGAGTAAGGGAGAACACGGACGGTGAACATCGTTGATCGGTGAGTGTAAATGAGTTTCGGAGCTAGGTTTATATGGTTGCTGAAGACACGGGGGTGAAGCTCACCCCTTTATAGCTTCCACAGTGTTTACCCCTGTTGCCCGGACCGCGTGGTGACTGATTCGATTGCTTACACAGCCATCCACATCTTGTGGTTCTCCACAAACTCCCGCATGACGTAGGCCAGTCACCAAGCCACTCCTAACACAGTCTCCATTTAATCGCTCACTGACAACGATGGTTTCTCAGCTTTCGCCTCTAGAACTCCCTCAGGGCTACTAAGACTAGCCCCATCCTGATCCTCCCCTGATTAACCGACAGCTTGGCTCCCTGGGTATATAATCACGCCGTTACGATAATGTCAAGATCCGGACCGTGTTTTCCCCTCCACGCTGCGCTTGCTGTTCTTCGCATCGGCCAAATCGACTTCTATGCTGCTGTCGAGGTTCGCATGGGCTCGTCCTTCCTTTTACTGGTAGCTTGATGAAGGGGCGGCGTCTGTCCCGCAGTCAGGAACGTGTGCAAATCGTTGCGCTCTGTCGGGATCTACGTAACTCCTGTTACCCAAGCGTTATCCCTGCCAGTCAAGGTTCGGGGAAGTCTCATTTCCTGGATGTATCCATGCAAGTTACGCAGCTGGAGTATCAGAGAAGGTGCCGTTGGTGCTAGTTTTCCAGTCCGATGCTCCCGCGCCACGCGTGATCGAGATGAAATCGACTTAGCTTCGACAAGAGGGGAGGAGTAGGTTACCCTTAGTCGCCAAATTTTGCAATAAAAGAATCGTCTAATCGTCTGCCTGGGACGATGTGTGTGAAAATGCGCCGATGTGATGCTTCGTGGGCATGCACATACTTAGTGCGTACGTGTGTATAGAAATGAAAATCTCAACCGCAAAAAGTCCCCGATTACGACCCATTCCAATCCGTTTCGTTGAATATTTACGAGCTCGTCCTGGATGGCAAGGGAGTGCATGGTTGTGTAAGGTTTCCATATCAGCACCGGGAGATGCCGGCCTCGTGTATCCAGCGTGTTCAGAGGATAGTAGTGCGAAAATAATTGGTGATCTCCTCACTTCTGACCGTCACCGCGGCAGTCTCCAGTTATCCTCAATCTCCCCGCAGATTGTCTTCCCGCCCGTCACCATGGACAACCGCGCTAATAACCCAATCCAAGACCTTTTCTCGCGTGGCTCGACGCCCCCAGTCCAACAATCGCTGCAGCAGCAGTATCCTAACCCCCATAACGCCTCTCCCAACGAAAATCGACTCACTTTTCCACCATTTGAGCTCTTCTTCCGATCATCAACACCAACAATCATCCGCCTATCTCAATTCAGCGCTTCGACTCCCGTTATGTCCTCCAACGATGAACAACCGCCCTCTCCTCTGTATCCACCTCCACTAACGCAGACAGGCAAAGTGCCCTCCTCTCTCTTCTCGGGGGACCGGCAAACCCACGCGGGCCCGTCGCCACTAACCCACAGCAAGTCCCGACCCCGCCTTCCTCTGCCACCCAGATCGGGAGCATCGCCAACCCACAATGAGACGCAGGGAAAGATATTGCTGGAGCAATTGATGTCTGGGTGAGCCTGCCGCACTTTCATGTTTAATCGCTGGGATGTAACTAGTATAATGTCAATGGCATTTATACTGGATGTTCGCCTCATGTCTCAACACGAGGATATCGCATACGTTTCCCGTCCCTCATGTTTTTAATGTACGCCTCAAGGACGCTAACTTTCGCTATCTCGACTCAGAAACCCCCCTATGTCGAACTATTCGGGATCCTCAAAGGATTGGACCTGCTGTTACTGCTGCTCCATCCCCGCCATACGCCGCAACTCAGCGCGGCGGAGACTACAGCTCCTACCAGCACGAAGCCTCTCCCGATCTTCAGCAAAGGGTTCCAGCCACCCAGCAACAACAACAGCAGCAACAACCACCATCTCCCGAAAGTCCATGTTTGACTTTGTGTCGCCCTTCGATGCACTTTCCAACACGACTGGTTCCATCAAGAAAAAGCCTGTCCCTGTTCAACCACCGAGTGTGTCCAGCGGTACCGAGGAATCTGGCTCTTGGACGAATCTCTCAGACCCCAAGAGACAGTCGGTCGACAACCTGTTGGATACTTTGACCAGAGGCGGCCCCGCGCAAATTTCCGGCCGCAGGT
>JARGXW010000933.1:0-49270 GCA_029204085.1 Mycena sp. CBHHK59/15
GACTCCTTCTCCGCGCGCGCGAGGTCCGACACGATCATCCTGGTGAAGAACATTCCGTACGGAACCACGGCCGAGCAAATCCGCGAACTGTTTGAGCCCCACGGCGCGCTGACACGTGTGCTGGTGCCCCCCGCAGGGACGATGGCGGTGGTGGAGTTTGGTCGCTCAGACGAGGCTGGGAAGGCATTCCGCGCTGTTGCATACAGGCGGTTGGGCAACTCCGTCATCTACCTGGAGAAAGGGCCGAAGGGTATGTTCGGGGACGGACCTGTGGGGCAGGCGACTAGCGGGGAGCAGTCGAGCACGCATGTGGTTAAGATCGCGGACCAGGTGGTGGGCGACGGCGCGGAGGACGAGGAGGAACCGGCGCTCGGCGCAGGGACGACCCTATTCGTGAAGAATCTGTCGTTCGCAACGTCGACGGAGCGCTTGACGCAGATATTCGGGAACTTACCGTCGTTTTCGTTTGCGCGGGTGCAGATGAAGCCGGACTCGAAGCGGCCTGATGCGCGCCTGAGCATGGGGTACGGGTTCGTGGGCTTTAAGGACGTGGAGGGCGCGAAGAAGGCGATCAAGAGCATGCAAGGGTTCGTGTTGGACGGACACGCCTTGCACGTCAAATTCGCTGGCAGAGGAACAGAAGAGGTGGAGGTCAAGGGCAAGGGCAGCACTTCTGCTCAGAGCCGGACCACTAAGATGATCGTGAAGAATGTACCCCTTCGAGGCGACGAAGAAGGATATACGGGAGCTTTTTAGGTACGCGCAGCTTCGTATAGTTTGCTGCATTCCGCTGACGCCTGTATAGCTCGCACGGACACCTCAAATCTGTGCGCGTGCCGAAGAAATTCGACTCGCGGACCCGCGGCTTTGCGTTCCTCGACTTTGTGTCCCGGCACGAGGCAGAGACCGCATATGCTGCTCTTCGGCACACACATTTGCTCGGGAGGCATCTGGTCTTGGAGTGGGCTGAGGAGGCCGAGCAGGACCTGGACGCGCTGCGGAAGAAGGCAGGAGTGGGCTTCGGGGCGGGTAAAGAGATGCCCGGGAGGAAGCGCAAGCTTGATCTAGGCAAGAGCGGGGAGGAAGACGTCGAAAGTCTGGAGATGTAAGGCTTCTGCATGTAGAGCCATCGCACTCTACTACATTATTGCTTTGTAATGTTCACTTCGACGGCCACCGAATCTGTTACCACTCAGGAAAGCACTCCCATGTCTAAATCGAAGGCAACTTTATTTTTGTTACGCAGTACATAAAGTGATGATGAAATCTCGTTTATTCAGTTGCTCAGGCTACAAATTTGCCTATGTTGACTGCCAACCAGAACACCAAAGGACCGAAACTGTTTGGAATCTTCCCAGGCCATTATAATGGTGGTCGGCAATACACAGCCAAATTCAAACTCCGACACATGCTCGCATGATGGTCAGAGGAAATTGCGGGCTATCTATGCATCATTGCACAAAATTTATATGACAATAAATGAATGGCAAATGTATATGAACATCGTCTACTTTCCCGTTTTTCTCTTAGTTTTCCCGATGTATGAGAAATTGGAATTCAACCGTACAAAATAGCCACCTGTAGGAGAACAAAGGAAAAATTCAAAAATCGAGAAAGTAGACCTTGTTCCTGAGACCATATTACATAGGACTAGCACTTTACGGCATGTTTATATGAGGCCTGTAGCTCATGAAAGTTTGGTTGGGAGTCATCCAGCCCAATTGTAGATCTCCGCTGTAAGACCTTCGGTACACACTGGGAGCATCTATAATATTTCAAATAGCTCTCAAAATGTATTCTAGGTGTTTTTGTCCTTCTGCAGTCCCTTTTAGGGCCCTGCGAGAGCGAAAGTAACACAGACAGGGGTAAATTTCCGAATCCGGCAATACCACATTCTCCATCACGGATTTCCGGCAGGGTTGCCGACCACCAATTATAAAGTACTGTACACGTCCGATTTGTGTCCGATTGAGATCAGTCAGACTGGGAAGTTGCTCGGAAGTACGGCTGTAAACGCCTGGGGAGCTCGGTGAGCAGTAAATGGGGTAACAAAGGTTCAGACAGATGGCCACAAGGTGGCCATGACACGAAAAAGATTTGAGTGACAGGAGAATAATTAATCCGGTTTCAACGCATCTCCAAGGAAGTTGCAGAATGGTTGACAGCCTACAGGGCCACAGAGCACCGACCTCCACGATGGAGGAGATGCCCTATGCTGACGGCCGAGAAAAGACAGCTGCAGCAGGAAGGTAGAAGATAAGCAAAGAGTGAGGCCAGAGTGGGACCAGAGTACACGGCAGTGACGGCACGAAGAAAGTCCATCCTCCGGTCCAAGGGAGATCCAGTCGAAGGCTGTCCCAATGTCTTGTTGCGCGTCCGATTCCACAGGCACTCTTCCGCTGTAAAGAAAAATTCATGCAATAAACAACTTTTTAATCTTAGAGATCCCCTTTCGCGCAGACCCCTGCAGCTGCGCCCCCTCCTCCATCCCCACTGCGGACTTACCCGCGCATTCCGCATAATGCCAGCGCCGCCTTCATCATATCATCATCTGGCTCCCCCGCCTTCAACGTCGTCGTCTTCCCCCCGATCTTCCCAATCCAGCGCACGTTGCCCTCGCCCCACGTCCTTGGGGGCGTAACGGCTTCGTCTGACTCGACGTCCGTGTCTGCGTCGTCGTCGCTCACCAGGGCTGGAAGCGCCCCGCCCCGTTCGTCCTTGCCGGCGAGGCGGCGTCGCGCACATGCCCACTCGAGGGTGCGCGTACGCTGCTCCAGGCCGAACTCGACGAAGTCGCGTGCAGGGGGGCTGAACTGCGGCGCGAGTGGAGAGGAGGGCATGTTCTCCCAAAGCGGCGCGTGAGGGTTGTGGCGGCGGGAAGGCGTCCGCGGTGCGGGGGCGCGCAGCTCCGAGCGCGACGCGACGCAGTCGAGCGAGGGGCGTCTGGAAGAAGTCGATGTTGTTGAGGCTGAGGACGCGCTAATGGACGGGGAAGGCAGGGGAGACGGGACCCGTTGGTACGCGCTGTGGTTATTGATGATGACTGTCGGGGGTATACGGCCGCTCGCGAGGGTTGTTCTGCGTTCCGTTTGGCGTTTGTTCTGGAACCAGATCGTTACGGATTTGACTTCCCTGGAAAGGAAAAAAGAAAAGAAAAAAACACGCTTCACGACGCGTCAGACGAATAAAGTTGGGAAGACGCACATGTTGGCAGACCTCGCGACCAGCTCGCGTTGCTCGCGCGACGGATGGGAGTTTTGGTGAAAAAGTTCCTCGAGAATCGTGAGCTGGGCATTGGTGAATCGTTTGCGTGTCCGCCGAGAGGTGGCGTCGGAGGAGTTGATGAAGGTCGCGTAAAGATCGTCCGAAGATGTGCTCGTCGTCGTGCTCGTGGAGGAGGTCCTATAGAGCGAATGTGGTATCGGGGCAGACATGGGTATGCGGTGGCGGAAGAAGGAAGAACCAAGTTTGTTTTGCACGCACTCCTTTATGTAAGCTCTCAACGCGACGCGACATGGTCACATGCTTTCGTGGCAAGTTCGCGACCGTGGCTGTGCATGTTAGGCACGCGTGCCGAGAAATGGTTCCGCGAGGAGAAATCGGCAAAAATTCGAGTCGAGTTTGAATAAGGGAATTCGCGATCGTTTGTGAAACGGGTCGTCAATCCGCTGTGGTTTGGAGAGATGTATGTGCAAGGGGGCAAGCCCGTTTGCCGTACACGAAGCACTTGAACTTGGAAACCTGCAACGTCGATCATCTCAATCAGTAGAGAGACTAGGTCTGGAGCTTCATCGTTCACTGCCATGTACCAGCCCTTCGAAGAGGCGGTTATAAGTGGAAATATTGTGACTGAATGTTATAGCAGGCGCTTGTAGTTTGGGGCTTGGGATCTGTGCAAACGGCTTCTACAAAGCCATATCGTGTAGCGTAACTGGCATGCTGGATGAGAATGTAGCAGAATGTAAATGTGAGTAGCGACACGGGGTTCCGCTTCAAGTTGGCTCGACGCCGTTGTCTGTACGTAGCGTGGTATGTGCTGCAGATTTTTCCAAGACAATATTAGTTCACGGACATTATTGGCCATGCGCAGAGGCAGAAGCCTACGTCCATGTAGACGCCGTCGGAGCAGTAGCACATAGGGTGCACTAGCACTGCCGGGAAGCATCATTGCAATGCGGCATTGGTATCCCGAAAGGTGGCGAGCAGTCGTGTCTCGTTCATGAAGACATGCACGATTGAGCACGTAGTACGCACTCAATCGAAAGTCCACGGTTGGACTGCCACATGCGTCATCGGATTTGGGGAAGAAAACCAGGTGACAGAACAAGACTGTCGGTGGAATGTGATCGAATGTCGTTCGTCAACTGAATCGAAAGGCTCCCTGCGCCAAGTGCTTGAGAAGCTTGCGATACCCCAGCTGCAAACCCGATGCCAAACGGGCGCTTTGGGTGTCGACATCGTGTTGGGTTTAGTGCTGACTTGCATGCGGCCTGCAGACTCCTGGGAAGGGATACCTATATTCTTGACCAGAAAACAACTGCCAGTGGTTCCTCATGCCTCAGGACCAGCCTGAGCCTGGTTCTGCCAGATACTCCTGACTTGCCATAGCCAAGTTGGGCAAGGCCGTTGCAAAGCCGCGTTGATCTCCGGGCAAGTGTCAGGATGTTGATAAGAGTACATTCTACATTGGCATTTGCATGGTAAGGTTATGCGTAGGCTGGGTAGGCAGCTGTAAGCACTTTGTAGCACTGAGACAGTACGGCACTGGAAGATAAGGAGGAGCTGCAAATCTGACTGAAAGCTTCCGCCAAACAACTGCAATCAATAACCTCCTTTGTTCACACTCCAATAGAACAATAAAATTACCTCCTGGCAATCCCTCGCGATCTTGAGGATCTCAAAGCTATTGCATTCCCGCCCTCAGCGTGCCGCTTTCTTGCAGGACTGAAGCCGCGTTTGTTTCACCTCAGACTTCAAGTTGATGCTGTGGTATCGTCAGCAGATTCTGAATTGGTGGTGGTGAATAGCAGTCCGAATGCGCGTCGAACAACCTTGATTCTTTGACGTTGTGCCTGGATCTCTTGACGGACCTGCCAGGCAATATTTCGGCGACAGCTTGTGCATGTTACTATGTATGCGCAAGCCACTGGCAGATGGATCTCTCGGTGCACAGACTCACCTGCTTGCTCTTTCACTTGGAACTATGAGATGTCCGTCTTGTCTGGCTGCTGTGGGATCCTGGATGTCTGGCCCAACCCACCTCAAGAGGCGCCGACATTCCGAGTCCAAATGTCTGTAAACAATCAATCTGCGTCTCCACAAACCCATCCATGCAGCGTTTGATACGCAGGGTAGGGGTCCTTCCAGGGGCTCATTGTACCCTTCTCACGCGTTCTGGACTGCTTCATGGATTTCTTGCTTCAATCATTGGGCTTCTGGTGAAGTACACAATCTCTACTAATCGAGGCATTCGTTTATAAACTTGGTTGTGGACCGTGTTAGGATTGACGACTCCTGATATCCCATATCGCAGTTGCCGTGAAGACGCCGTGAGCTTGGCCGCAAATGTCTTTGGAGCAAATCCCAATGAGGAAACCTCGTCCTAATCTGGCGATACTTATCCCACGAAGCCACGAACCCAGCAACTTCTCCAGATCGTTGCCATGAAAATCACGAAAGCCTACAAGCGAAACAAACGAGTTACCAAAACGAGGATTATGCTTGTAAAATCCATTTCTGGGCCTCTCCTTGTCAAGCTTCCATTGTTAAAACCCCCCGACCGCATGCCTTGTCTTTATTGTCCTCGCTCAAACCAGCCAGCAACCTTCAGACAAATCATTCTATTGCCCCTGCTCAGTCATCATGCAGTGCAAATTCCTCGTCGCTTTTGTTGTCTCGTGCCGTAGGTGTCCCTCCTCCCTTGTTCGCTCAGAAGCTTACCTCCATTTCTCAAGTCGCCCTGACCGTCTCCGCTGCTCCTGCAGCCGAGATGGCTGCGGTTGCCCGCGCACCTGTGAGTCGCCCTTGTTTTCCGATCAACAACCTTCTTGCTTACCATCGGCTGGATGAAGGAACCCGTGTCGCTGATGGAGGAGGCACGCGAGCCCGAGCCCGTTGCGGAGCCCGGCTGCACTCTCTACACCTGTGTTTGGTATGCCCGACCGCCAGAGCCGTGTGGTTTCGTGTCTAATTACATTGCTCTCCCAGATAAACCGAAGCAGTTTCCGGTTATACCCACACATTCCCCTGGCCGTTCAGTCTCAGACAAGAGCTTCATGTGGTGTATTAGGTTTCGCGGTATCGAGCCCTGCGGCGCGCTCGGAGAACGGGGATGGAGGGGGCCATTCGTAGACTCGGTGATGGAAGGCGAGATGGCCTAGGACTGCAGCGCGTTTCTTAAAAAGTCAGCCCCTTCGTGTGGTTTGTACGCTGTCATTGCGTAACACTGTAGCATTATTCGAATCGATATTCGTGAAGTCACTGCCAAAGTCTAGCTCTGTTCGACGCAAACTCGACTGTCGAAAGTACTACTAGATTCAACAGCAACTTCAAACTTGGACAAGATCTTGGAATGATTTGTGCGTCCAATAGCAAGGAGCGACCCGCGACGATAATACAGCACTGGTAATACTTGAGTTCGACTTGAGTGCTTACTACATAATAAATCGTCTGAAGAACGGTGGGTAACCATAACAACGCGGCCTTGTCCCACACGTGAGTTTCATCTCTGAAGAAACCTTCACTACTCTCTAGGACCATGACTAAATCTCAGTGTTCTGTGTTCAAGATGTATTATATGGGACGCTCCCAAGGTGGCAGATTCTCTCCGTGGTCAGAATTTGGGTTTTCCACAGCCTGTGCGTATCGAACAAGCATCGAAATAAAATCGAAATCTTCGTTGGTGAGCGGCAAGCGAGCGGCTGCGTGCCACAAAAGAGCGCGACGAGGGAAGTTGAGGAGCGATGTCGGCACCTACAGGGGCAATGGGCATGATCCACAGTCGCGGCGGTCAAAGCTCATTATGGCAGAAGGAAAGAGTGTTGTTCGCTTTGTCCTGCAGTGGTCTTGCTGCCTCCGCCCAAGAGGCGCGTGATCTGTGGATCTTGGCCAACGTTCCCACGGGGTACCCTACCCCCCGAATAGGGAATGGTGGTCGGCAACCCTGCCTGATGGAGAATCTGGTATTGCCGCATTCGGAAATTTACCCCTGTCTGCGCTACTTTCGTTCTCGTAGGGCCCTAAAAGGAACTGCAGAAGGACAAAAAACACCTAGAATGCATTTTGAGAGCTATTTTAAATATTGTAGATGCTCCCAGTGTGTACAGAAGGTTTTGAAGCTGAGATCTACAATTGGGCTGGATGACTCCCAACCAAACTTTCATGAGCTACAGGCCTCATATAAACATGCTGTAAAGTGCTAATCCTATGTATTATGGAGTCAGGAACAAGGTCTACTTTCTCGATTTTTGAATTTTTGCTTTCTTCTCCTGCAGGTGGCTATTGTGTATGGCAGAATTCCAATTTCTCATACATCTGGGAAACTTAGAGAAAAAACGGGAAAGTAGACGATGTTCATATACATTTGCCATTCATTTATTGACATCTAAACTTTGTGCAATGATGCATAGATAGCCCGCAATTTCCTGACCATCATGCAAGCAAGTGTCGGAGTTTGAATTTGGCTGTGTATTGCCGACCACCATAGGGAAAGTGTTTGGTGAGCATCTTCTGGCCATCATTCTACCACTACGACGCGACGCATCCTTCCAACGGCTCGGCACAAAGCTCCTTCGTTTCGCGTTTTCGACGTGTTAAACTCTGCAATCAGTATGGAACTCTACTTGTGTAAATAATGCACATAGTGCGCAAGATTACCCGTGCGGATTCTGCGGAGATTCCATGAAAAATGGAATCTGCAACAAGGGGTAGCTAAAACAAAACATCTGGAATCAACTACCCAAAACCTCCCATCAGGACCCCGGAACCAGAGACCACCACCACTACCTGGTCCGTGATCCGGCTCCCAAATGCGGAAAGCATTTTCGCTACGTTTTATTAGTTGTTCGCAAAGAGCATGAAAGCATACTATTAGACATTGGAAATGTACTGCATATATGTTCTGGCACTGATACCACATTCTGTACAAAAAAAAACAGAATACTCTGGGACAGTAGTTCATCAGTAAATTTACTGTTGCACCAGTGTTGAGCATCTAATACACTGTAGGGTGTCAAGAAATGAATTATTCGGAGCACCCCGGCCTCCGGCCCGTGATAGACATTGACAGATGGTTGGACAGCTTGACACAGCAGTAGATAGGTATATAAACCTCTTGCACTCGTCCCTTGCCCTCAGTCTTTCATCCCACATAGCGGGAGACTGAGGGTGAGTTCCTTACTTACTTACTTATCCTGTAGTACTGCGCCTTCCGCGCATTTACAGGTATTTAATATACAGTCTTTCATCCCACATAGCGGGAGACTGAGGTACTGCGCCTTCCGCGCATTTACAGATTTTGACAGGTTATGGGCCCCGGAGCATTGCTTCTCTAGGACAGACCTCAAAGAATCAAGACTCATTGCTCACTCCCTCGGAGCTAGAAGCATCCCGAGCATCGCCTCACATCATTCCATCATTCCATCATTCCATCACCTGATCTGATATCACCTCGGACGTCTCACACTATGTCAACAACAGATATTGCGGACTTTACCGCACTCTCGGGTGCAGATGACTGGCCTATGTTTCGTGTCACCACTCAAGGGGAGTTACGTCAAGCAGGCTTGTTCACACTACTAGAGGATGTCATCAAGGCTCTTACTGCCACAGATGCTCTGCACATTGCTGCTGCCAACACCCCTTGCCTGGTTCTCCCGCTCCTGCTGGTGTGGCCTTCAAGGACACTCCAGTGGAGCGCAACAGCCGTGCTCTAGGAGTTTTGCAGAAATATCTCTCTGCTGAACTAAAGCTGGAATACTTGGACGAATATAATGCTGGAGTTCTCTGGGCTAAACTTCGAGTGCGCTTCGAGGAAGAGAACCGTGCTGATACAGCAATGGGCATTCTCTCAGATCTCTTTGCCACCAAATTGGTGATTGAGGGTGATCCTGAGCTTGTTGAGAAGAAACAACTTGAAACACATGTTGCTCTTGTGAAAGGCTACTTTGATCGCTTGACACGGTTGAAATATCCTTTCCCCCCAGAGCTACAGCCCCTTATTCTCCTCAGCACTCTTCCACAGGACAGCTACTGGACTGGAATCCATGGGAACATTGTTTCTTCCCTTGGTTCCACCATCACTCTAGACAAAGTTCGTGGACGCATAGTTGCTGCAGGGAAAAAGCCCATTGCAGATACCGATACAGCTATGGCAGCACAGAGTTCTAGCAAAGCCAAATCAACGGCTTCCAAGTACTGCCTTCATCATGGGCAAAATGCGACACACTCATCTGATGAATGTCGTAACTTGAAGAACTTGTCTCAGGACTCTAAGAAAGAGAACAAGTCCAAGTCGAAGAAACCAGATAAGAAGGATAGGAAACGTGGCTCAAAGGCAAATGCCTCTGCCGCTTCTGACTCTGATTCTGACAACTCGGAGGCGGATGCCAAATTAGCTATAGCTTCTGTCTCTGCCAAATCTTACTCCGCTTTTTCTGCTTATTTGTCGAGTGACTCTGGCAAACCGAAATGGGTGATAGTAATTGATTCCGGAGCATCTAGGGTTATGACTCCACACCTTGACTGGTTTGAAACTGGTACATACCAGATTCTCAATCCTCCCAGAAAGGTTCGCCTGGGAAACGATACTTACTGCGATGCAATCGGAATCGGAACTGTCTGTTTCTCCTGTAAGACAAAGCATGGAACAAATAAGCTTGAGCTCAAACGTGCTTTACATGTTCCTTCCTTTGGAATCACACTGGTATCTGTGCAGCAATTAGCAAAAGCTGGCCACAAGTGCACGTTCGAAGGAGAAAAATGCATTGTCAGAAGCTCTAAAGGACAGCACATTGTTGAGGCAACACAATACAAAGGACTATACCACATGACTTGCACTCCCTTGAGCCAGGATCCACATGCTTTATTTGCCATTGATATCAACCACCTGCACAGAATCTCTGGGCACACAAATTACCAGCTACTCCAGAACTCTGTGAGCAAGGGTCAACTTGGAGGTATCACCTCCTTGACAGGACAGCCAAAATTCTGCGAAGCTTGTGTGCTGGGGAAAATGAAGAAATTACCGTTTTCCAAAAGCCAGACTAAGGCTCAGGGACCTCTGGACATTGTGTCCTCTGACGTTGGTGGTCCGGTGACACCTACAGGCCCTGGTGGCATATGATATTGGGCTGTAGTGGTCGATCACTGGGGCTCACATGTGTGGGTTCTATTTGCCAAAAGGAAATCCGAGATCTACCTCCGGCTAAAAGAATGGCGCATCCACGTGGAGCAGCACTTCCGTGCCACTATTGCAAACTGGGAATTTGGTGCAGGATGGACTCGCTTTTTCCGCACAGATGGTGGTGGTGAGTACACATCGAAGCAGATGGAGGCAGAATTCAAAAGACTGGGAATCATCCATGAAGTCACTGCACCATATACACCTGAGCAGGATGGAATTGCTGAACGAATGCAACAAACCCTTATTACACGAGCAACCACTATGTTGATTGATTCCTGGCTGCCTCGTAAATTCTGGACCTTGGCCTTACGTGCCGCTGCCTACACCATTAATTGTACTCCTGCCTCTGCACAGAAATTCCGTATCCCCCACGAGAAACTCTTTGATCGGCCGGTGAATATTCATCACATGCATCGCTTTGGATGTCGGGCATACCCACTCATTCCAAAGGAGAAGCGTCACAAACAGAAGTTTGGAGACAAAGCAAAGCGCTGTATATTTGTTGGCCATCATGAAAACAGCAAAGCATATGATCTGCTGGTGATCAACAAAGACGGAACTTATGGTGAAATTATAACCTCGAGACATGTCAGGTTCGACGAGGATGAGCCCTTGACTGGAATACAGCCTCAACTGGCACCAGTCATCACCTCTAGAAAACAGCTCGAGGAAGTATCACAAAGTCTGCTACAGCGGGATTCTCCATATTATGATGATGACGATGAGGATATTCCTCCTGGACCAATTCCAGGTTCAGTGGGGGAACCTCAGATCTCCGTGACTCCAATGGGGGAAGGTTTGCCTCAACCTGAACCCCCCAATAATGATCCACCCATTGGACATCCTTCTGAGAGGGGCACTCCACCGCTTCGAAGAGTTGCAGGTGTTAGAGTTGAACCCTCCCGAAGATCAACTCGTGAGCGAGTACCGGCAAAGCATCCTAATGCGGTCTATGAGCACATTGCACAGGGAAAGCAATCCCAGTCTAAAGCTCAGCGTGCAGCAGAGACTGAAGCTCGCAAGAATGCCTATGAGACAGCTCCTCCTTCACCAAATACAGCTCCCCAGGAAGATGTTGAAGAAGCATTTCTTTTAGCAACTCTTGACGATGTCATAGCTGAAGCTTTTGCCGCACATGATCCTGTTGACTCGCCTAGCTGGGCAGAGGCCATGAAAAGTCCAAATGCGGATCAATGGACCGCAGGACTTAACGAAGAGCTTGCCAGCCTCCAGGAGAACAATGTCTATGATGTTGTTCCCATTCCTAAGGATGCCAAACCTATTCGGTCCAAAGTGGTACCCAAGCTCAAACGAGACGAAAAAGGTCTTCCAGCGTGGTACAAAATTCGCATTGTAGCTCGAGGCAATACCCAGAAAGAAGGCATTGACTACAAGGAAGTTTTTGCCCCCACAGCCAATCTGGAGTCTGTTCGCATAATTTGTGCACTTGCAGCTAAACACAATCTGGAGCTTGACCAGATGGATGTCTCCACAGCTTATCTCAACGGTGAACTCGAGGAGGAAATTTACATGATGCCTCCAGAGTGTGTTGATATTCCAGACAGGCATTGCTGGCGCTTAAAGCGGGCTTTATATGGACTCAAACAGGCAGGGAGAACTTGGAACCGGACTCTAGATACAAAACTCTTGAAGCTTGGTTTTCACCGTCTGAACTCGGAAACATGTCTTTATGTCTACAAGGAAGGCAAACAGACATGCTTCGTGGTAGTCTATGTTGATGATCTACTGATCGCAGCTACCTCCAAAGAGTTCTCCCACAAAGTCAAAGGGTTACTTGCATCCTGCTTCAAAATGCGAGATCTTGGTCCCGCCAAATACCTCCTTGGAATTGAGATCGTTCGCAACCGCAAAAAGCGCACAATTGCTCTCAACCAGAGTCAATCTATTGACAAGGTTCTTGCTCGCTACGGCATGACCGATTGCAAACCTGTGTTTACTCCAATGGTCACAGGCACTGATCTCAGTGCTACTAACCCTGACAACGACGAGACCATTCATCAGATGGCTTTAGTTCAAGGGGGACCTATTGTCTCATACCAGAGCGTCATTGGATCTTCTATGTATGCAATGCTGGGAACCCGACCGGATATTGCACACACTGTCGGAGTTCTTGGACGCTTCAGCGCAAATCCCAAAAGCCATCACTGGGCTGCTGCGAAGCGCCTACTACGCTATCTAAAAGGCACTCGAGACTGGGCATTGCACTTTGACGGAGCAGACATTGGCATGGACATGAACTTCCTTGGATATAGTGATGCCAACTGGAACGGAGACCGAGACACTTCCCGTTCAACCTCAGGCTATGTTTTTATCGCAAGCCGAGGAGCCATTGGTTGGTCAAGTCGCAGACAGTCCATGGTTGCCTTATCATCAACCGAGAGCGAGTACATTGGATTAGCAAATGCCGGACAGCACCTCGCCTGGCTGCGATCCTTCTTCGAGGAGCTTGGAGAGCCGCAGAACAATCCTACTGAGTTGCGATGCGACAACAGAGCCGCAATCATCCTTTCTCAGGATCCACAATTCCGTGCACGCACTCAACATATTCAGCGCAAATACCATTTTATGCGAGATGATCTTGTTCGACATGGAGAATGTGTGGTTATCTGGTATCCAATGGAAGAAATGGTGGCGGACATTTTCACAAAGGCTCTTCCTCACGAGAAGCATTCCAAGTTCTGTTTGTCCATGGGACTACGGCCTGGGTCGAGTGGGGGTGTCAAGAAATGAATTATTCGGAGCACCCCGGCCTCCGGCCCGTGATAGACATTGACAGATGGTTGGACAGCTTGACACAGCAGTAGATAGGTATATAAACCTCTTGCACTCGTCCCTTGCCCTCAGTCTTTCATCCCACATAGCGGGAGACTGAGGGTGAGTTCCTTACTTACTTACTTATCCTGTAGTACTGCGCCTTCCGCGCATTTACAGGTATTTAATATACAGTCTTTCATCCCACATAGCGGGAGACTGAGGTACTGCGCCTTCCGCGCATTTACAGATTTTGACATAGGGCCTGAGTATAATATTGGAGATAAGACCAATACTGGATCATTAACTTATCAAATTTTTATGCAAGGGTTTCGGGTCTCAATAGGTCAGTGAACACAGAAACGACCTTGACAGGCATATTGCTTATCCTTGTTGACATCACCTGGCCGACTCCATGTTTTTGCGCATGGCTCTCAAATTCATTAAATTTTGGCATACATGCATTTTAAAAGTCCGAAACCTAGTTAGAGGGCTCTAGAGCCCTCAGAATTGACTCGGTGAGGACCTAGGGAAAAGTATATGTAGCAGGACCCCAGAGCGATCATCACGTGTACGAGGGGGTCCATATCCGGAATTACGGTTTCCTTGACCCCTTGATCTGCAATATTGGAATTCTGCACGGAAAGGCAAGCTCATCATGCCCCGAGGCTTACCAATTCCAGATCTCAGCCGCTGCAAAGTTGAGCGGTGCCAAACTGTGCACAAATGTCCCAATGTGTTGTGTGCTATGCAACGAGATTCAGTGGAAGTATTACATGGATCAGCACCTCAGGGATCGCCACCCGGGCTGGGAGCTAACGACTACAGAACTCTCTGCCAAGATTCTCATCTCTCATAACGAGGAATGTCGGCTTGGAGTACCTGAGGCGGCACAAACATCCCAACCAGAGATGTCGGACGGATCTTCTGGGCCGAGCACCGGAGAGAAGCGACTTCCAACCTCACCAGCAGGTACTCCGCGTGTTAACCGCATTTTGAGAACATCTGCGCGCCATGCAGAACCGGCCAACTGTCCATCATTTGAGCTGGTAGGAGATGAACGGGATCTCGATGCTTTTATTGCATGAATAGTAAACATTCAACATGGTTCCGTGTATTTCTTCAACAGTCGAGAGTCACAGAGGGTCAGGATCTTAAGCATTAGGGAAGAGCAACGCTCCTGGCGAGGTAATCTGCCCACCCTGCCGAAAGTAGCCGAAAGTAGGCCGAAGAGGTGCCGTCGAAGATGCCGCTGATCCGACGTTGCTCGCGTGGCCACAGCAAATCCCAACATCGGCCGATCACTCACCTCTTGGGTAGGTTTAGTTTTCCTGAGGCCCTTTTGGACAGCTTTCGATCCTAAATTCCAACTGCAACATGAGAAGCCTGGCACAAGAGCTCATCGATGCAATCATTGACAACTTTGATTTCTCCTCCGTGCTTGCCCGGGAGGAATGGCGAGGGCTTCGAAAAACCCTGAGAGCTTGTTCCTTGGTGAACTCCGCCTTTCGTCCCAGGAGCCAGTTCCACATTTTGTCAGCCATTACCGTCTTCGCAGACAGTTCATGGTCATTCCATGCATTATCCCGCCTGCTTCGGTCCTCCGCGCATATCGGGCCATATATCAGGCGCCTCGGACTAGAAATGAACTCACTGGAGGATACGCAGTGGCAAGACATAGCACACATTGTCTCCTGCACGGCCAACTTGATACATGTCCGTTTTGGTCCTTGGAATTTTAAGCCACCGATGCCGTGGCATCTACACCCAGCCCCTCTGAGGACATCTTTACTGGCAGCATTCTCACTACACCGCCAATGGTCACACATGTGGTCACAGCCTGGAACTGACATGCGCCCCAGACGTCGGTGGAGACTGGCAACCAGCTGGTCGTTCCCTGGATTCCAGGTTCTATCGCAAATGGGTCCAGCGTGGGACCAGGTCCATCTGGCAGCCAGCTTTTCGGCCAAATGGTTAACAGCCCGGTCAGCTCAGCTCATACCAGCTTGTCGAAATCCTGGCCACTTAGTGCATATTAACCATCCCTTAAAACATAATTGTTTGCATTCTGATATTCGTGTACAAAAATGGACGCCGCGACAAGATAAGGAGCCTACTCTTCGGTATCAGGCTGCGCCAGCGTTGATGAGATCATTGACCGTCTGCTGGAACTCGTTGATAGTGTCCTAGGTGATCTTGTAGTCCTTGACAGCATGCTTGGCTTTGATCTTGGGTGTGATTGCAGAGTGACCTCGCCGACTTGAGCTTTCGAAGACGACCCGTTGAGGAATAACTTTGTCTTCGTACACATGCGGTAGTTGTTTGCGGTGAAAGGGAACGGATATTATTTCTGGACCTAGATATGAGCAGAAGAACTGCGCGAGATGAGCATGAACGTACGACAGTGAAGAGGTGATGTCGCACGCGCATGGGAAGAGCCGAAACACCGTGAGAACTGGACTTGGGCCAAGCGCCAGATGCTGGCCAAACTACTTGGAGGCCTAGTGTTGAGGTGGTGGGAGAAACAGCGGGCAACATAGCGATGACCGTGATTGAGGGCGATAGAGTTGCGGGTCTTGAAGGGAGAGCAGGATGAACGGGGAATGGAGCGGGCTTCAAGTCGAAACCAAAATCGATTGGTACTTGTTGACAAGCGACGAGAGCATTAGCAATGCCAGCAAATTGCAGAAGCCTTGATTGGTTTCCAGGCCTGCAGCTAAGAGGAGCCCATTTGCCTTGCAGAGTTTTGCATATTGTTCTTAGTGGTTTGACGCATTGAAGTCGGAAATCTTGGGCAGCTTGTCACGCACGGTCCACGTACCACACGGTGCCATCCAATCGCCTCCGAAGTTTTGCGTGCTTCAATTTGGTCCCATTTGCTGAACATGGCTGGAGCTACGACTTGGCGAGGAAGTACCAGGTGGGCAGACGAATGCTTGGGTGGCTTGAGCATCGTCGATAGTGGCAATCATCGACCCGCTCCGTAATCTGGCTCACAGTGTGCGGATACGAGTGTGGCATGCCTCGGAGAAGCAGCAAGAGAGGGGGGAGAATAGAGGGCCGGAAGATGGTGGTGGAAGGAGGGAAGACAAGACAGCGAGCATCAACAATCAAAACAAACCACCTGTGTGACTGACGTGATGGTTTCATCGTCTGATCCGACGGATGGATGGCGTCGGCTACGGACTTGCTCATTTTCCATTCACGCAGATTCAGGCGAACTGCTCAAAGCTTTGGTCCGAGTCTGCTTTGGTTTGGAATTGACCAGGACTTTACTACATATACTTCTTGAGCTTTCCGATGAATTTTCCGCAGCCACGCCAGTTGGCTTCGGAGTGCCCGCTTATGGACCAGTTTCCTTGTAGCCACCATAAGCGCCGAGGTGAGTGTAATATAGGCGCCGCCTCTAAGTGTGTAGTCCGACATACTATTGGCTGGGAGCAGGACATTTTCCTGGTGCACTTCCAGGAGGCACGGGAGTATGGCGGTAACACGGACATCCAGCCAGTGACTAGCTGGTATCTCGACTGGAATATCCAGCTGGAAACCAGCCGACCTCCATCTGGTACCAGGAATCATCACAGGTGGTTCGCACGCGACTGCTCCAGGTAGAGTCAACATGCGGGCACTTTGGCGGTGTACCATCGCTTCGGTCTATCGACCTGCAGAATTACACTTTTACCAACCCACCGGAGCTGGCATCCTTTCTCTGTCACTGTACCGGCCTGAAAGAGTTGGTTTTGACCGATATCGCGTTCGCCGATAAATCCCCAAGTCCTCGCGACGCACCAGTTGACGGGGGAAGGATCACCTTGGATTCCTTGACCCTAACGGATCTGCCCCGTGACGTCGCTCGATTCATCTTCGAGTTGAATGCTTTCACCACCATCGATATCACTCAACTTAAATCTTTAAACTTTGTCAGCACATCCATCATCCTTGCAGGCGTCCAGGCAAATTCGCGCACGCTTCAAGAGATCCGATCCTCATTCCCATGCTGTTAGTAAATCATCTCAATACAGGAAAACAGTTCACGAATGTTCGTTTTCTCTAGCTGACGAATATAGCAATTACTCGCCAGTCGACCCCGCTGTGCTGAAAGGAGAAACCCCTTTGCGCTCGATTCATATCTATGAACACACTGAATGCTTTCAAATCATTCTTGAAGCGTTTGGCCTCGACAATATGAACAGGCTGCGAAGCATAACTCTTCGCTTCTGCGACCCACTAGATCCCGAAGGACATCCTTTTTTTGCCTATCTCGATGCCCAGTGTAGGCACGGGATAAAGCAGCTAGCGGAGGTTAACATATACGCGTGTTTCGACGAGGGGTTCACCCCAGGTCGGCCCCGTGGGTACCCAAGAACTTCACACATGAATCCCTCCGACATCGAACTGGTCAGTCAATGGTTGCCATACATTGCGGGGAAGGGATTCTTACATGTATATCGGGATGACTTCGACGATGAATACGACCGCGATGAGGAATAATCATGGACAAAGATGGCTTAAAGCTGTTGATGGCATAGTTTATGCGTCGAGCGCTCCTTTCTGTCTTTCTCCGAGTTGCTGTCACAAAAATTTCGACGTAGGCCAAAACCATGATGATCACTTCGTTTGTTGGACCAAATGAATACACGAAGCAACGCCACAAAATGGTATCACGTCTCCGAATCCATCCATGTACGGACAAAAACTGTTGTGATCCGAAAACTCAAACAGCTTCAAGTGCGGCTCATGTTACAGTAGCTCATAGACTCTTGAATATGAATTCATCTATCCATATCCATTCATCCAGCTCATACTCCACAATCCAGTAGCGACATTCATTAGTTCTACAAATTACACTCCTGCCCTCTCTATCCTATTTATCCGGATACGACGAGCATTTTCGTCCAAGCTCATAACATGAACATCTGATCCACCGGTCAGCTTTAAATTCGCAGTCAAGAAGGCGCGAAAGACCCCGACTCACAGGGCCCTGACCCGCGGCTTTCCGCTCTGCGAGCAACGCCGCCGCTTCGGCTCTCCAGTCGTGCTCGAGTATTTGCCCGAGTCTATATTCGACACTCGCAATCTTCATGCGCTCGAGCACATAACTGCCAGCATCATCTAGGTTGGTTTGCTGAACAAAAGCAAAAGGACAGCAGCATGCCTTTGAATGGGGTTGGCGATAGCGTCTTTGATGGCCTGCACGAAGCCCTCGCGGTCACCCTTGAATACGTTGTACACGTATGACGCGGAAAGATCTTCCAGCCCGCCGTGCTGGGTGATCCACTTGGAGCGGTCGGTTGGGTTCTTCGGGTCCCACTGGGCATTGCGTGTGGACCCGATACCGCGATACGGTACGTGAACGCACTTACCTGCTCGATGGGGTTGATGAACGGGACACCCAAGCAGAGCGCATCATAGGGAGTCGGTGATCTGATCGCATTTGGCTAATTAGTAGTACGTTACCGCGCAGGGCTCGGATAAAACGCACAACACAGGTTTCCCCAACCCGACAAGCGCCACCGACTTCGACAGCTCGTCATAGAAACGTTCCTGCCCGATCTCGCCGATGTTGGTGATGCTGGCGGCGAAATCTACGGGCGACGTTGCAGGAGCGGGTTCATAGGCAACGCGAGATCCAGTCAAGAACAACACGCCCGTGGACTTCGTGGCGGCGTCGAAGAGGTCGGGCCCCCACGCGCGGTTCTGCGGGTGGAAGTAGTGCAGCCACTTCGCGAGGATGTACACCTGCGGGCTACGCTGCGCGTGCGGGACGAACGGGTGCATGGCGCACTGCGCCTCGATGCTGTAGCCGAGGTACGTGTTTGGCGCAAAGCCTGGCACCGACCCGTACTCCGGGAGGGTCAGTCAGCCGCAGCAAGACGAAGTGCAAGGGATGCCCGACGGGTTCTCGGGAGAGCGTATGCAGTTCAGCCGGTCGTTGAAGCACAGGCGGGCGGGTTCGGTGGAGGCGATGATGAGCACGACGCGCATGCCGAAGAGGTGGCGCATGCCGAAGAGGTGGTAGAGCTGCACCACTTCTCTTTGGTCTGGGGCGAATAACACGCTGTATTTTTCAGGGCGCGTAGCTGGCCAGAACCTGTCAGTCCAACACCAACCAGTGTGTGAGGGACTTACCATCGACAGCGCCCAGATAGCTTCTCCGCTGGTATAATTGTCTTGCATGGCAAAGATGAATTGGTGGGACGAAGCGATGACCACTAGTAATTTTCAGGCCATGTACAGCGACGCCACGCTCGGAGGATATTGTGCCGCCACACCTTTCGTTTGGTTTTGCGCGCAGGTGACGAGCTCGATACACCGAAGCAACGCATACGTCGTCTCCTGGTTCTCGGTTATCCATTTGCGCTGCTGGTTCGGGTACAGGGTCGGCGCCAGGATGTCCATGTTCGCAGCCACTGGCTGCGCTGGTCGTGGGGTGGGGAGGTATCGTAGAGCGCTCCGAGCGACTAGCTTGTTCGAGAAGGCCATATTAGCCCACGAGACAAGGAATGTGGCACATAGCAGGACTATGGATATGCGAGCGGCGGTGGTGTCTAGCTTCGGTAAACGGAGGCTCCGTAGAGACCTCCGCATCGACTAGTAGAGGGGGAGAGAAAAAGACGAGAAAGCTTAGCCTCCAGGACGATCAGTGGCGCAGATAGGGGCGGTAGTTGACCATATAACCTCTATTTCTTGAGCTTGACAATACTTCAGCAGAGATAGACTGGAGGATGGTGAATTCCATGTAGACATGCAACCGAGATGGGTGGTAGGACTTGGACTTGACTTGAGGGGACGGAGAGTTCAACACATCACGTGCCCTAATTCAACCTCTGAGTCTATGCCCTTCAAAGCTCATTGAAAGGGTAAAAATACAGGATACCAGCAAGTCCCTGCTGCTTTCGACGTGCCAGTAGCTGAACCGCGGAAGACGAACCAACGAGCAAGACGGCCGCTGAGCCCTACTTAACCCTAGGCTAGAACTGATAGGACAGAATCATTACTCCTGCCACACCGTGACCTTATCTCTGTTGGCCAATCGTTGGCCGCACATCTCTGTTCCACCAACGTGTAATGAACTAGCGCTAAGCCGGCGCCTAGCCCTTACTGGGCCTACTCCTGGCCAATCAGTGCATCCACATTTGTGCTGCATGCCCCGCCTCCGCCGCCCCGTCGCGATCGCGCGACATCGCAAGTTGCAGGTCTTCGCGCGATTACCCCGGCTCCCCATCGGTCCAAATGGCCCGGATGGGCGACGTCCAGCGCCCCGGAGCGGCGCCCTGGATCGTTTGGCGCGGAGACTTAATATTCAATCGCAGTTTGATTCTGCGGTACAGCTTCCTGGTTCCCCACCGGTAGCGATAGCCATGTCGTTCCTCCAGTGCGTCCTGGCTGCCCGTCTCGCACTGACACCAGCACTGATGTCGCGATCCAGACCCGACTTTGGTCCCGACGCGCACCTCTTCCCGCCGCTCCCGCACATCGAGCGCGCCGACATCCGCCTGCAGGTCTTCACCCACCGCAGCTACTTTGCGCGCCCGACGCACATCTTCGAGGACCGCCCAGACGACCCGAGCCCGGACAACGAGAAGTGGGCTTTACTCGCCTCTAACTCTAACTCTAACTCTAACTCTAATCTCACGTCATCAGGTTCGAGCACCTCGGCGATGCGGTCCTCGGCCTCGTCGTCACGAAGCTCATGCTCGACATGTATCCTGGCCTGCGCGTCGGCCCGTCTACGGTGCGTGATCTCGTCCTGCATCGGGGCTGCGCTGACCGGCTTGCAGAAAGTGCGTGCGATGATCGTGGGGAATGCGACGCTCGCTGAGATGTGAGTGGCGTCCCCTGCCTGGATCTGCACCTCACCGCCCCCCAGCTCGGTGCGCTACAAGCTCCCCGAGAAGCTGCGCCTGCACCCCGCGCAGGCCGTCACGCTCTGCGCCTCCACGAACGTCCAGGGTCGGTACCTCCTGCCTTCTCTCTCTCCCTCTCATCTGACGAACTCACTCACCCCGCAGCCGACGTATTCGAGGTGCGCGTCGGTCTCTCTTCTGCTGCAGCCGCTGACCCACCTCTACAGTCGTTCATTGGCGGGCTGTACACCGACCAGGGGCTCCACGCCGTGCAGCCATGGTTGCGCGCGCTCTTCGCACCGTACGCCGCAGCCGCGTACGCCGTCGTGCGCGCGGAGCACGGGCTACCGCCGGCCTCGCTTAACACGGGTGCGTCGCTCTCTTGCTCGCTCAACACAGGTGCCTCGGTGTGTCTGACGGGCGATGCAGACACAGGTAATGGCGACCGTGACACAGGGCTCGCCACCCCCGCGCCGTCGCCGACGCCGACCGCGGGCCACCTCGCACTGTTCAACCAGCGCCTGCAGCAGGGCGCGCGCCGCGTCGAGTGGGTGTATGCGGACCAGGACCCGTTCGGGGCGGGCGGCGCGTGCGACGATGCGGCGGCCCACGCCAGGACGTCCCCACACCCCCGCGCGGGGAGCAAGACGACGCCGGTGTGGTGCGCGGAGGTGCTCGTCGACGGGGAGCCGCTCGGGCGCGGGTGTGGGAACACGAAGAAGGCGGCGCGGAACGAGGCCGCGAAGGAGGGGCTCGTGCGGCTGGGGGTGGTAGTGTGGTGCGTCACTGTCTCTTCCTCGTTCTCTCCTCCTCACCCGGCTTTTGACGCAGACACACACCCACTCCTACATCGTCTCTCCACACTTGGGCGGGATGGGCAGCGATACGCATCTCGCGCGGGTGTGCAGAGGCCGTGTGGGGCGGCGCGGGGGCGATTTAAACTCGATCTTTGTGTATCGGAGGATTTATTCCAGTGGTGTTGGATTTGGATGTGTATCGGATTTATGTATGGGGATTTATGCGGGGTGGATGGATTGTATTTCTCTGCTATGTAGCCTGACCTGGGTTGTAAGTACGTACCTAAATTGTACTTCGACATCGATGTACACCGCTGCTTGTTTCTTTTAGGGACCATCGCAGTAATACACCTCCCTCCCTCCCCTCCCTCCCGTGTGTACATCACGCCTGGACTGCTCTGGAATTATTACTTGCTTGCACTTGTCTCATGACAAGAAGTTCTCACCAGCTACAGCTGTTTTGTAAACAATATACGGGTTTCGTAAATCGTTGATGCTCGATTTGTGCTTACCTCTGTTTGCGAAACTGTCATCGGCTAGAGCGGCTCCACACTGCCGTACACTGTCCTTGCTCGCATTATGCTGCCATTTGGCATCGATGGTCGACTCGTCGTCTTCAGTCTTGTCAGAATGTGCATAGTTGTGGCTCTGCGAAGTCCAGCGGGGTTTCGCAAAAGACAAACACCATTCGGCAGTGGCTCGGAGGTGTGGAGCCGAGGATGCAACAGCAAACAGAGGTAAGCACAAATCGAGCATCAACGATTTACGAAACCCGTATATTGTTTACAAAACGGCTGTAGAAGTTCTCACCAACTCATAATGATATGCACGTCCGATGTGAGGAAGTTGTTACCATCCTCCCCGGATCACCCTGCCGCTCGTCAGCTCAGCCGTGTCATACGCATCACGCGGCGCGCAAAGTAAGCACAGTACTGTCCTTCATCCAGACGCGCTTCTATTCCCATGCGCATTGTATGGATAATAACAGGAGAGCAAAGGACAGCGGGGATATATGCAGCAGCTGTAGGTAAATACTAGGGGGTGGGGTGGGGTAGGGGCAACAGGAATACGAGTGTAGATAACGATGGATCCAATCCGCATTGCATCGTCAGTTCGACATTAGAGCCCTATAGCGCGCCCGTGGAGTAGAAGCGGTACCCGAACCACGCGGCGAGGAGCGCGAGGGGCGCCCAGTACATCACGCTGCGAAGCAAAGCGGGGTTGGTCAGCTATGGGCGTGGGTGAAGAGAGAGAGGTAAGATAGGAAGCGCACCTGGAGCTCTGCTCGACGACGGCACCCGAGACACGGTTCGCCTGTGCGGCGGCGGTGCCGGATTTGAGCTTCAGATCCTGCGGGCGGGGTTCAGATTACATTCGACGGCAAGGGGGGAGGGGGCAAGGGCGTACGCTGTTTTTCTCAAAGTCGCCGACGAGCATCCCGGGGAGGAGCTCGCGCGCCTCGTCGGAGTGGCCGACGTCCTCGAAGGCCTCCGTCGCGTCCTGGCCTGTGCGGGGACGTGTGTCAGTTTGGCCGGGTTTCCGCGAGCAAACTGGACGTACTGGCTTCGGCCAGGATGACCTCGTCGCCACCTGGGTGCTGTAGGGGGCGAACGGGCGGTCAGAACATGCGCAATGCAACGCATGTAGGCCGCACCTCGTCAAGGAACTGGGTGACGTCGTACACTGCGGCGAAGACGGGTCAGACAAAAGCGGGCGGCGTGATTGGCTGCTGGGCGCACCCTTTTCGTGGACGAGGACCCAGAGTTTGTCCTTGGTGCTGTTCGCGCGCAGCTCGGCGAGGGTCACGGTTTTTGCGGCGGACATGGCGGGAGGAAGAGGGAGTTGGGAGTTGGGAGAAGGACGAGGACGGGTCAGTGGTCCGGGGGAACGCACACGTATGATTTTGTACTTGATGTTTTCCCACGCAGAAAAGGAGATGGAGGTGGCAGCTACTTACTTAGCGCAGGTGGAGACAATGTCAGGGTAGCACCTCAGCTAAGTCCGACGGGAGCCGGTGGCGACGGACAGGTAATATGCGACAGGTATATATTATTGCGCAGCTCGACGTGTACATACACACAGGTGGCAGGTAAAAAAAAGTACAATGAGACAGTACAGGTAGCACGCGTACATGTATGCTCGGTTTAGTACTCGAATGACCAAGGACAAAGCTGCGGGCAGCTGATCATTCAAGCGTGGACCAAGACGCGGTCGCTCTTCCACAGTGCAAGTAGAGGTAACGAAGGCATGGGAGCCGTGTTCCTAGGCATTAGCGAGTGGGACCCGAAGGTAAGTGAAGGTCATCAAGAGAAACTGAGAGGAAAAAGGGAATGGGAGAAAATCGGTGTCATTCTCGTCGCGGTACAAGAGCTAAAGACTTGCAGAAAAAAAATTTAAATACATATTGATGGAAGACCAAACAGGTCATAACATCCGATAGTCGAACACGTGTTTGCTGGATTCAACCACACTCACGTTCGCTTGTTCAAGTTGTTGCCACTGGTTGGGAGTCCGGTACTCTAACTCTATCTTGCATCTGGCTGGCCTCCCTCTGTTGGCCATGTCGTACCTCTCCTCTCCTCGCTTCTCCCAGGAATCGGACACGCGAGTATTTCAGGCTTCAGATCTAGAACAATGATCTGGGTTCAAAAAACGTCTATGGACATATGACTGTCCGCGATTCAATCTGCCAGAACACCAAGCTATAGACCATCCACTGGGGAATTGGTGTATTACGGCCCCTCACTAGCAAACAAGGTGCATGACCTGCACCGACCGTGAGGTTCCATATTATTGCGAACCTCAACTTGAATGGGGACATGTTATGACAAAAAGCATGATATTACAATTACATTGAGTGAGAAGTCTAAATACAAGGTGTACTGCTACAAAAAAACCCGGGCGGGGAAGAAAAAGAACTCAACCCATGGATCAATAACAAGTCCGTGGACACACAGCATACGACGGGTAACCTCGTACACTAGTGCGTTCCTCCAAAGTCCAGAGTCCAGCGCGACCTAATGGTCGGCAGAATGCAGCCTTACCGACCCCACTGAGCGCGTGCTTCCGTCGTACCACGCCTTCACCCGCTTCGCCGCAAGGAGCGACACCGTCGAGTCCTCCGTGCCCACAAAACCAATGCTGGCAGCCTGGATCGCGGCGTCGATGAGCATCGGGTACCTGGCTGCGTGTCAGGGAACGAACGAGCAGGAAAGTTCAGGTCGGGTACCATAGACCGTGGCGCTCGACCGTCCGCGAGTGGTCCGGGCGGAGCCACCCTTGCCGCGCGACAGCGTCCCACCATGTTCTGTTTTTCTCGTCGCTGGTCACGATGACCGCATCGACCGTGATTCCCTTGGTCGCGAGCAGCTCGGCCTTGACCTCCTCGACGCCCTGCGCGATGGCCGACAACGGGGTGAAGCACTCCTCGAGAGGTACCTTGCATCTCTCCCCGAAGCCGCCGTTGCGGGCGTGGACGGTGATGTACTATGTTGTGCAGGAGAGGTAAATAAGAGACCTGACGGAGAAGGGCACCGGCGGCTTACCTGTGGCGTCGGCTCGTGCGGTGGGACGCGGAGCGCCGTCCGGACGTACGTGTTGGCCAGTTCTCGGATCTTGGGCGTCCAATATATGTGCCGTCCCACAAAGCGCCATGCAGGGCTGATTTCTTCGTTCCATTCATGTGGCTGTCTCATCTTTAGTAAGAAGAAAGACGCGAGGAAATGTGCACTCACCCACTTGGCACCGACCCAGTATAGATTATCGAAGCAGAGAAGATGCTTATCTGGCGGGAGCGAAACCCCATGTTTCGGTGACCGACTTGGAGGACTTGGGTTCTCGAATCGCGTCGTGTTATATGACAGCGCTGCTAAGGACCAGAACGAGACATGGCGATCGATGTTGTTGCCTGGAACAAGTTTAACCCATTTCGGGACGATTGTGTAGGATATATCTGCGGAGTCGTGTGACAGACAGCCCAGCGGCCTGCGTACAGATACACGGACCGAGTTTCAGACGTTCGTGAGCGACAGTCCAGTGAGGCACTTTGCTGGAGTTCACGGTTCTCCAGATGTTCCAACAACCCAGGTCGTCAATGGACTGGCTCCGCGGGTCCTAAGTAACAAACACCATTAGTGATAATTTCGGGAAATGACATTCGTATTTTACCTTGACCTGCCGCCAGTCAAGAACCGGGGCCCGTATGGCTCTTTGGAGCCGCGGAATATCGAAAATGTCACCGAAGTTGAGTATCGGCCCTGCGGATGGCCCTTTGGAGTCCTCGCCCTCCGAGATGTGCATCGGCGTGAAGGCAGGGATTACTGGGACTCGCTCAGTGATCAATCCGAGGTAGATTAGATTTGTCTGCAAGAGAATAATCATAAAACACTGCAGGCGCTCGGGATAAAATGTGACGCACGTAAAGCATCAGGTCGTTGGCTAGACAAAATATTCCAATTTTGTGAATGAAGTAAAAATCTTTCACACACTAAAACTGGCTCCCGGCCAAGCCGTAATGTAGTTCACGTCGGGTTGCAGATTATCTGTTCTTTGGGGATCAGTCTCGCCTTTTAATGAAGGTCAGTGCCATAGACCCACCTTGGAACGCGATTGTCGGGGCTCCGTTCAGTGGTGAAGGAAACTCCACTGCTGGTGGAGGTGGAGGAAACTCTGCCATTGCGACCGAAGCATTACTTCCAATCGGTAGGGCTTGGCTCTTCGCCACGGGCACCTGCTCGAAGTCAATATGCCGTCCAAACCGTAGCCTGTCGTAGACGCCGGATTCCGGCCGCGAGTCCGATATGGAGCAAAGATAGAACCCATAGGCAATGATAGAGAGAGCCAGGAGGAAAATTCTCCGGCGTGGAATGCCGGCGTTGGTAGGAGAGAGGATATGGTTAGGCATCGATGATAACTGGGGGAAGACGATGCGCCTCCTTTTGAGTCAACTGGTTTCAGGAGAGTGTGAGACAAAGAGGAGGCAGAAAGTTCCGCAAAAGGCCCAAATGATTATTTCAATCAGGTGAGGTAAAACTCTACTTAAGTCGATGAATGGTGATTGGATACACTTAGGGCATATACCTGGCTTGGCGTGGAAGCCGCAGCTTGAGCCGCCTTGGGCCTATGAAATCTCAAGCCCAAGCCCGAGCGGCTTGAGCCCAAGGCTTAGGCGCGGGCTTGGGAGACAGGCGAAAAACTGAGGGTTACAGAATCATCCATTGGATTGTTATGTGATTGCTATCCTATGCATGGGAATCCTCACCTGTACCGATTTGTATAGTAGCAACCGCGCCAGAGGCGTTACGAAAAATTCAGAGTACGCCGTAGCAACCGAGCCGGAGTTAGGCGTTACGTTGCCTAATTTAAGCTTTCAGCGGCAACTTTTGGTGGCCAGATCACACGATGAACGTTAACCCGAAGGGCGGGTGCATTTATGTAATAATGGAATACATACTTTGACAGATATATAAGTACCCAAGAGGAATTTATGTAATCATTGCTGCCATGCCGATGAGACTTTCACCTCTTCGTAGATAGCAGTAGCGATTTTTTGGGCATTTTTGGACAGGAAAAAATGTATTTTTTAGCCCATACAATCCAAGTTGAAACACTCACCCAAGTTGGCGAAATGATCATGTTTTGCAGTCGAAAATCGGCCAGAAAGTTGTGTTGCATAGACCCGGGCTTCGGGGCCGGGCTTGTCTTGCTATTTTCAAGCCCGAGCCCTGGGCCTCGGCCTGGCTTGGACTTAGCAGAGCTGTGCTAAGTTGGTTTGGCGGGCTTCGGCTTGAAGCTGGGCCCTTGAACGTCACTAAATTATCCGCCATTTCCCGCCCTTCCGAGAACAAATGTGATATACCTATCCGAGGATGGTAAGGTTGGAGGTCCTGAGGAGAAAAGGGAATGATGCCATCTGTGATCACGCAAGAAATGCGACACGTGATCGCGTTGACTCTTGTAAAAGTTAAAACGGCTAGTATACGATAGAAACTTACGACCACGGACCCCAGATCTTCAGGCTTTAAGCGTCATTCCTGTCGACTAGGTAAGTAGGTAGGTAGGTAGGTAGGTAGGTAGGTAGGTAGGATTACACGATCGGTCCCGCTTAGGAACGCTGGGCCAGGGAGTATCTAAGTATACGGGACGAGTAGTACAGGATTGCCCCTTGAGAGTCGGAGAAAAAAAATCGGGCTAACTGTTTTTTTTTCTAAAGATGATTACAAGACGGCGGCGTCCATCCCGTATCCTGGCCTATCTTTCACATTTCAACCTTCGCTGTATGATACGTATCCGTCGCAGGAGCGGACGTGGATGACCGAAAATCAGAAGACGACGCATACACTTTTTTAGTGTATTGAGAGGGGAAACTGTGGGCAGAATTATACGATGACTGCGTGTTGGTCCTCTCCTACGACGGTGCTCCTCTTCCGCGTGTGCTTACCCGGCGACTTTGACGCCGCCGCCGCCGCAGACGGTTCGGCGTTTCTCACCATCTCGACGCGCTCTGCGTCCGCCAACGTGCCAGAGACGAAATGTGTGCTGCAGCGTGACTTATACGCCACGCGTAGATGTTATGTAACGCTCATCCTCTAGTCGAGACTCGAGAATCAAGGGCGGTTCAGCCCGACAACATTGTTTTTAGCTCACCAGACGAAAGCAATGCAGCGACGTTAACTGTAGAGAATGCAGATGTACATTGGGCAGCAGAAACGTGCCAGAAAGAGAGCAGAGAGAGGGTAACTATTGTCAGTCAAATTGTTCAACCGTGGGAAGGCATGCTGATGGGAGGGATTTTTCGATGGCGACAAGTGGCGGCCAAGGCCAGCGAACGAAGTACACTAAGTGGCCAGGACAGCAGATCAATAGGAGGGGTTTTCGATTGCGAGAACTTCCGTGATTGAATATACAAATATGTGCAAGGTTGAAGCACTCTCAGTTGAAGGAGGAGTCAGTGGAAGATGACAGGGTACAAATGCGAATGGCCTTCGGTTCCAATTTGGTTCCAATACTGTACCGGCGTGTATGGTAGCAACGTAACGCGTAACGGTAGCTCTCAAATGTTGCCTAATTTCCTGAGCGTAACGAGTAACACAGGCCCTGTTGCTAGCAAAAATCCAGAATAAAAAAACGCATTTTTTTTCACCCCAAAAATAGCTCTAACAATCACAAAGAAAACTCCCACTGATGTCTACGATGTCGCGAGTTGAGAGGGATCACCATTGTCGTTCTGCTTTTGGTGGCCATCTGTGGTTGCGCAATACATCTGGGCCACTGACCGTTGCCTAAATCGGCCAGTGTAACACATAATGTGGCCTCGGTAGCTAACCTGGGGTAACTTTTTCGTGTAACGCTCGGTTGGCGGTTGCTACCATGCTGGTACAGTAAGGATCTCCATCCCTTCTGCTGCCAATTCTTTGAATGGCAGAAGATCTTAATCCTCGCCAAGACTCCGACGGTCGAAAGCGAAAGCCGTGGGCTGTTGGGTTGTATCGGTGACGTTGCCCTGGTGACGTTGCGAAGGGAGTTCCTGGTGGATGTGTATCAACTGATGCCGGATTTCCCCCGCATTTGGAACTCCCTCGACGCACTAATCCTGGCTCTCGCACAGTGCCGTACCTTCGACGTGGTGCAACGACTGGCGAAGTACACTTTTGATGTATTTGCTGTATACGCTACCCGCGAGATTTTTAAACCGGCGGAATATTTGTATATTGCACTGGAATAACATTCTGTCTCCTCGTACTTGATTTTGGAAGCTAGGTGACCCTGGGGATTTTGTCGATGCCTCATCATTCCGACCGGTATTTTGTTTTTTAGTACTCGATGTTGGGGGAAGCACGAGAGGATTACACAGGACATCAATTGGCTGAAGATTGATAGTATCTGTAGCATACATCTCACGGAATGTATGTAGTACGGGCCCCGGCTGTTTCTTAACGGGACCACGCCGGAATATACCTACCTACCTACCTACCGGGTGAATAGGCCCCGGGAAGCTCCACCAAAGCCTTGTCCGGATTTTGGGGTTTTTGAGGCCGGAAAATGGTGATTTCCTTGTCCGAAGTTGGGGTTTTTGAGGCTAAAAATGGCCAAGCCTTGTCCAGAGTTGGGGTTTTTGAGGGAATTTTCCCAAGAATTCTTCCCAAATTCCGGGCCCAGAGTGGCCAGGTTTTGATTGGCAGACATTATTTCTGGGCGAGTCACACAGGCGACGCGTGACCCATGTGATACTTGGGGTTTTTGAGGTCCAAAACTCGCCAAAACGTGGGGTTTTTGAGGCCAAATCTTGGGTTTTGCCCGGACAAGGCTTTGGTGGAGCTTCCCGGGGCCGGGGTGACTGAAAAAGGAGATTGTGGGGCTTGTGAATAAAATTCTTGTCCTTGCCAAAATGCTCCAGGAAAACCCACATAAATGTCGTCGGTGGCCTCCGAATCTCCAAATCAGTGAGTGTAGGCACCAACAAGAAGGATTCAACATCAATGTCGAACTGGCTGCGAAGGCAAATGGATAATTTGCACAGTGGTGGCGATGAACGCGATAAAAACGAACTCAAAATGTGTCTTTTGAAGTCTTCACAGCGGTGAAGCTGCAATGTCTGAAGGGCAGGCAATTCGAGGAAGCGAAGGATGTCCACGCTGACCGCCCACTCTTCAATATCCCATGCCGACTCAGTCAAGGTGAGGGACCTAAAGCCCGAATGTGTCAATGGGCTCGGATCAGTGAAACCCGCATTTTCGCCGTCGTCCACAAAGACCTGGCATGAGACGTAGGATCTCCAACCATTCAGTAATATGGCAGAGTTCACCAGTGAATTTGGTGCGCTGTTGCAAACGAAGGGAAATAAAGGATGCCCGAGTCTGGATCATCACCTCACGAAGGAGAGGTGCAACGCTAAATATGGTCATTGGAGGTTCCATCCTCTATGTAGGTCGAAAGATTGATATTCAGCTCCTGAAGGAAGGGAAGCAGGTTCGAGCCACGCTGCTCATAGAATCGGTATGCAGTGTTGGGTTTGGTGTGAATAGCGTCGCAAGGTCGCGGAGAGGTTGGGGATTCAAGACATCTAGCCTCAAATATGAACGGAAAGAGGGCATCCGCGCGCACGTTGAAGCCATGTCTCAAACATGTCCACAATGTGTTTACGCATATCAATATCTAGAACCACCAGGGTGGAGAGGGCTGTTCCTCTCCAAGGCCAGCAGGCATGAGAGACTAGCAGAGGAGCCTCGGCGACATCGAAGGACTCTGGAAAATCTTCGCTATCATCGGGAAGGAAATGAGCGAAAATCTCTGACTTCGGCCCTTCGGGAGGTAATTGTCAAAACTGGATAAACGATGGAATCCAGATATCGTCCTTTTGTTGTTGCAGTTGCCCCACAATTGGCTTTTGGAGGGATATAGCGCCGTCGAGCTCGGTGAGACGCGTGCGCAGGTCGACTGCACGCATCTTGAGCTTGGATGGATGTTGGACCTAGGGATTTGGCTTTGTTTAGTACCCGGGTTCGTCCGACACCGTCCTTGGGGGTCCTTGGTTAGATTCCTATCGTCCTAGTAGTACTGCTCGAATCTACCTGCTATATGGTCACAGGCTACTGGAAGGTCTCGCCTAGCACGCGTCCGACATCCGAATTGGGATACAATGTCCTGACTACCGAAATGGGAACTTCACCTTTGGTCTTTGTCTGCCTATGGCAAAGACGCGGTCCTTACATCTGCTCTGTTGTCAAGGGGATCTTATAACAGTGCATCACCTTATATCACTCAAAGCTGTTCGTCTTGCCTCGAACCTTTGGTGCAGTCCCCGTTCCGCCCAAAGTGAGTGCCTAGAAGACAGTCACAGTCCTTTTATTGATATCGATTGACTCCATAGCCCCCGGTGAATATGGCCTCTAGCCCAGCTGGAGATGACCATAAACGCACCCGAAAGTGCCGTACATGCCAGAGGCCGATGAAAGGGCACAAAGCCGAGACCTGTTTTCCAGCTACAGAAGTGACCCTCCCTGCCACGCCACCCGCTTCCCCACCCAACGCCATCATAGGCAACGGAATCCGCAACCGCACCCGCGATATCGAGATCCCTATGGAACGACATTGGCGCAATCCTTCATGGACTCCCCGGGCCACCACCATGCCTCCGCCCGTGCCCTCCAACGCGACTTCCTTGGTACCCACGGTCCTCGTCGATGAAGACGGAAATACCATCCGCGGGAGCAACGATATCGCGAGGTCCGAGTCTGGTGATGACTCGGAAGCAGGTCCCGGCGGTATTCAGACCTACAACTCCGACTCTCGCAATCTCCGTCTCAAAACGCCGATGGCCCAAGTGATGGATCAAGCGCATGCGCTTAGACTCTGTGACCCCGTCATGAGTATCGTCAAAGTCAGTTTGAAGGATCTCCCCCGCATGCAGGCTACGGCGGGCCAGTCTGGGCTTTGCACGAGCATCGTACGTGCGCCTTGGACCTCTCCGCGCTTCAAGGACGAGTTTGAGCCCTCCTTGAATTGGGATGAGGAGAAGAACGTGTGGGTCGTAATTGGCAGCGACCCTACACTGGTCCAGCGCACAGCCGATTTGCAGCAGAAGGGCGAACAGATGCCTGGGTCCATGAAGGACGATATCGTCGTCGTACAAGCGACTTACAAGCATATCATCGTTGCCAGCGTTGTTAGCTCAGTAGTCGTCCTCGGTATGGTAGCTCTCTTTGTGTGACTCTTCTTTTGCAACTCCTCGTCTACATGACCGAATTTCTCAAATATCGAAATATCCATGTATATGTACTTGTATCGTATGCCATACGAAAGTTATGAATCTATGCCATTCCCTATGTACATTGGTATGTATAACGAGGTCCGAGTCTACAGCGTTCGCAAGCATGTTCAATTCTCTTCATCAGAAAACTCTAGACTCTCCAAATGTAAACTCATCGCAAGATTCTCTTTAGCGCCGTCGAGAAGTTCACGCGCCATCTCCAGATTAGCCGCACGAGCTTGTAAAACCGACAGGCAAGCGGCAAAAACGTGTATCATCTGAGAGCGAGCGGAGGGCTCTTCTCTGTCCGGGTTGGCTTCGTCAAGTTCCGAGTCGACCTCGTTGCCAGCGTCCTGAGTTAATCGAAGTATGGACGCATGAAGTTGGGTCAACTCGCGTTGCAAATCCTCTTTGACCGATATCAGTACGTCGAGAAGGATGTGTTGAAAGAAAGGACATGCCTAACTTATCAAGCATTGCGTTGTAGGGTCGCATTGGTGAATAGTAATCATCGTCGGAAGCCGAAGGAGGCTTCTGCGGACCACTGGCGAGCTTGAGCGCGTCAGCTTCCAAAGCAGTACATGCGTCTCCGTGTGAAAGGAAAGCCTGCATTATCGAGGGAGCCTCGGTTGAAAACTGCACGGAGATCAACATCCGAATGCAAAGACCTTTCGATAAGAGTACCTTGTCCGAAGAAAGCTCCTCGTAAAATTCCACAGTCCTCTCAGCCTCCAAGCGAACACGCTGATCCGAGATATCTGACTCTTCTTCAGAGAGTTCCCTGCCTCGCGTCGCAAGGTCATTCTACGAGGATCGCGTCAGTCCAGTCCGATAAATTAGGATGTTTCCCTACCTCTGCAGATTTTTCAGCAGTTTTGAAGCATGCCTCAAGGGTAGACGTCATGTAAATCCATGGATACACCTGCGCTGCAACTTGTAGGGAGTCGGACGTAGGGTCTGGTGTGGCAGCGGGGCCGGAATCATTTTGTTCCTGATGAGTCTGAGGGGTCTGGCACAAGTGGATATTAAGCGTATAACGCGACAAAGCGTGTTGCATACATCACTGGCAGAAGGGACGCTTCTCGCCATCGAGGTTCTAGGCTCAGAATCTCTTGCGCTGCTCGGCGTGTCTGACTCTGGCCCATCTTCCGACGGAGTAGCACTCCGGCTGCTACTGACGCTCGGAGGCCTCGAGCTTTTGCTCGAACCACCATCCAGAGACACAACAGAGTCGCGAACAGGCGCGGTTGACGTCCCGCTCCGTGTAGAACTCGTGGAGCTCACACTGGGTGTGCGACTGGCGGGCTTCGATTTCACTGTGCCACTAGCTTTCCTAGCCTGAACCCCCGTAGACGCGCCAGGTTTCCCTGGAGGGGAATTAGCAGGAATATTTTATTGGGGTCTCCCTGACGGTAAATTACCACGCGAAGCATTTCCAGGCGCTTTCGGGATGGGTTTTGCGAAGGACATGTTGAAATAGGGTTGGAAGACGTTGCCCTCAGAACCAAACAAAGCCCCTCAAATCACCAAATCGGCAGAGTCAACGCGTCTTTCGGCCTCGACTCACCCATAAATCGATGGATATCCTGTGAACTACTGTGTCTCTCTCTCCTTCCACAATTTGTTGTAATCTGTCCCGTAATGACCGCGGTCCCACTTGCAAGGACATGGGGTACCATGCGAATTGTCGCTCTTCCTCTCACACGAACGCCGCATCCAAATGCTCGCAAATTATTGAATTTTTATAGCTATAGAATAATCGCCTCGCCCAAACCGACGGAGAGCTCTGCCCCTCCGCGCTCTTTTTTCACGCGCTGGATGCCAAATGAAGGTCTGGCCAGGTGGGCTTTGCACAAAGCAAGTCGGACATGGGCAGAGTTTGGCATGGCTAAGAAGGGGACGATGAAGGTAGGCCATCCGACTTCTGTGGTGGATTCATGTCAATTTGATTGAGTGTTGTAGCTGAGAGCATTTCAACTCGGAGAACGGTTCATGGACCGGTTGGACTTCGAGGAGTCTAATCTGAAAACGATCGATTTATCAATTGCTCCTCCCTCCAAGAAATCTCAGGTCAGCGGAAGCAATGCGGAGGAGGAATGGGCGAATACACAAGTCGGTGTTACAGTTTTTTTTATTTTAAAAAAGCATTCTGAGATGATTGAGCAGGTACCACTCTTATATCCTCCAACGGTGCTTTCCGGCCCGCAGTCGCTAGAAAACCTCAAGACTCTCGTAGAGCAACGAATACCCTTGCACCAAAAGGGCCTTGCTACGTGGATATTCGTTCGTCCTGCCTATCTAACCCTCAAAGTCCATTTGTCGAGCGTGTTCCTCTCCCTCAGTTTGCCATTCTCTCAGCACCTTTAAAGCTTATCCGTGCGTGCTGAAATTCTCTAGAAAGCCACCATTGAAGAAAACTAGCTATAATACCTAACTTTCCGTTCTACTTCTGCGCCTGGAGGTCATGGTCCCACCTGAAAGGAACGTCCATATTGTCCTTTCCTTTCGCCTTTCTGTCTAAACTCGCCCATACAGCCTTGCGCACGGCTCGCTACCTCGAAGGCCTCCTCGGGAGCAACAAGATCGTGCCGCAACCTCTCAAGGAACTGAATGCCGTGTACAGTAATCCTCCGCCGCGAGCGAAGCTCGCTGGTGTAGGGGAGGACCCCACGATCGTGACACGGAAAGCGCTTGAACGCGCTATGCGAGTGCTGACTATGGAGCCGGAGGAAGCCAAGGAATTGCTCCGCGCTCATGACCAGGTGGTTGTCCGTCTCAAGAGTGCTAGTAGTGCCACGTAGTCGTCCTAATAGATCAAACTATCTTCATTACACCCTGCGCTGAGCTAGCATCGATTACAACATGTAATTGCACCCGAAAAGCAGCGCCTAGAACGCCCGTGTTTAGTGAGAAGACATCAAACTCACAAGCGTCGATATTGGGTACATCGGATTGTCCATCGTCCCTGATCGTCCTCTGGCTTCTTCTGCGTGTACTTCCGATATAATAAGTATAGTTCATCCCAAAACGGCAGGCTCGCCTCCAACGCCCATACCAGGCAATTTTTGGCCCCTCTATTATCGCATCATATGCTTCCTATATTACTTGCACCTACTGGCACCGCCTCCGAGAGTCCATACGTCCGCAATCCGCACGAAATAAGATAAATATGCACTTTCGAAATTTAAATATCTGGAATCCATTTATCGATTAAGCTTGCTCCTGGCGCGTATGTCGGCGCCGCGGTAGTAGATGTAAACGGGGCTGTGGGTAGACGTGTGTCAGTGGGACTCGCAGGTGAGAGAGGAATGGAACGTACAAGGGGATGCCCAGCACGATACCCAGACCTGTAAGCACGAGCATTAATACATGGCTGCCGGCGGCGGCGAGCAAAGACGCACCTCCAAGCAACGAGTTCCCGCCGCCGACCCCAAGGGCGTGGAACATCTGCTGGCCGAATAGCGGGAACGCAAATCCGAGCAGGGAACGGAAGACCTGAGCGGGAAGGTCAGTGTGCATCTCGCGTAGCTGTAAACACCCACAGAGGCCGCAGACAGCGCACTTGCTGCGAAGGTGAAGGCGTCCACCAGGTACAGCTGGATCGGCAAGCTGGGTCAGGGAGCGTCAGCCGTCGGCTCGGGCGGTGCAGAATGGAACCAAGTACAATGTGCTCATCATGCCTGCCAGCGGAATATGAGCAGGGCCGAGCGATCGGTGTTCCGAGTGACGCACCAAATCCAAATATCCCTGGAATCGCGGCGGTGAGGAAACGTGCCGTATATGCATGCATTGATGATACGGACCTGATCCTATGATGGGCATTATCCAGTGAAGCTTGGCCTGGGCCGACCAGCCATACCAGCTGCATGGAACAATTCGGCGATCTGTCAGAACAGCGACAAGTTCGTGGACTCACAACAACCCAATTGGCACGAAGAATGAGCCAAAGAACAGCGCGGGGATGCGCATCTCCGGTGTACCCTTCCCACCGTTCTTTTTTGCCAGCTATATGTGATCTGGTTAGCGTTTATCTCCGTCTCAAGACCTGCGAAACTGACGTAAAGGTAGACTTCGTTCGCAGACTTGGCGCTGAACCCAGTGGCTATAAAAGAACTCAACACCACATATACAGTCAAGAGATTGAGACGAAGATACATACCTAATAGGAATCCTACGCCAAGGCCGAGGTAAGTGAGTCCGCCAGTGCCTGTGCTGAAGCCATAGGTCTCCGAAAACAGAGCTGATAGATCGCATAAGAATGGTGGGAATTCCGTAGACGTTCCCAGTGAACTCACTCGAGAACGTAGTGAACCTGAATCGAATTGAATAGTCAATTTGTATAAATATGCCATGGACGCGAAGATACGAACATTAAATAATACTGTGGATACCGAAATGAGTCACTATGAGTAGAGACATCAAATTCAGCGACTCACAATGCCATACATGCTACGGAGGATTCAGCGAGTGATCGACAAATACGAGACTCGTACTTACAAGGCCATATACAGACTCAACATGAAACAAACAAGGCTGCCAAAGAGAAGCATTGCAGGGCGACTGATGTTGATCCAGAGGTAATGCAGTTTGCTCGTGTGTTCTTTGAGGAGGACAGGGTGCCCGAGGGCGGCCTTCTCCGGGTCGGCGGATTTCTTGGCTATCCTGAGTCGGATGACCGGAGAGTATGTCTCCCTAACCAACTGGCATGAGCAAGGAGCACTCAATTACAACAATTACAAATCAACTTTACCGGAGCAAGGGGATTCCAACGAGACTTGCGACACCACATGCAGCTGAGCAATTTATTCAATCGCAGAACCAGCCAGGCACGCACTGCACTTACCTCCTACGATGATGAACACGTACTTGACACCGATTGCTTGTGTCACAAAACCTGTGTTTGCAGCGTACATGAAATGGTCATCTCGTAGAGGCGACATGACATACCTCCAGCAATGGGACCAACCACTAGAAAAAAGGTGTAAGCGTCTACCAATCAGAGGTGCTTTGTAGGCGTACCGGGGCCAATGAGAGGGCCGAGACTGTATACAGCCATGGCGGAGGCACGATCACGCTCAGAGAACAGGTCGCTGATAACGCCTCCACCACACGCTATCGGCGCACTTCCAGTAAATCCAACTGTCAGCACTGTGTCAGTCCGCGCCAAGTGGCAAGGAAGGGAAGGCGCACCCAAGAATCGCAAAGCGAGCAGCGCGCCCGTATTAGGGGCAAACGCGCACCCGAAATTGAACGCCATTGTCATGACATTGCAGAGGTTCAGAACCTGGTGAATTCAGAACAGGTCAGCAGAGTCTTGAGAGGCGATGAGCTACAAACCCATCTCCTGCAAGGTCGAGATCACCAAAGAGTACGAGGATTTAGCTAGGAGCACGTACCGTCCGTACATTTCCTATGACAAGATCAGCGCATGACAGAACAAATCCAGTCAAGTCCACTTACCGAGACTGGGGCGAGGAACAGGGGCTTGAAAGGAAGCAATTGAGTTTCCTAGCTGACGTCATGACGTAACGCGACTCACGCCAATAGCAAACGAGATCAGGAAGATAGAGAGCGTCATGGCTACGATTGTTTCGTTCGTGATACCATATTTTATGGCAATCTCTGACAGCGCCGGTGCCATGATGGACGACGACAAAGGGCTCACAAAGGTGTACAGTGAGACCTACGCAGACTCAGAACGACGCGTTGAGAAGAGCGGAATAAGGCGTACAGCGCCTGCAGATGCCCATTTCCTGCCGATGGTCCAGTTCCTGGGATTCTCGGGGTTGTCTTGCCAGTTGTCCTCGGCAGCCTCGAGCAGCTCCTCCTTCTTGTCTTCCGGGATGGCAGAAGGACCGCGCCCGGTGCTTTGGAATCGGCTGAGAGTCTCTCCATTGGTATCAGGAGCTGCCGCGTCTGCTACGGGGACGTGCGTGAGCGAGCTGCTAACAGAAGCCATGGTCGCAGGACGCGAACAAGGAGCATGACTCCACGGGCCGCAGACTTATAGGTCATTCTACACCGGCAATATGATGCAAGATGGAATTGGTCAATGTCCGTTTCGGCGCGGTTCTTGCAAAAAGACACGAAGAAGCGATTGATCTCTGGATATCGGAGTCGGAATCGGACGGTTCGGACCTGTTCCCATGGGTCCAAATAAGGGATGGTTTGATCGCGGCGCCAACGGCCATCAATGTATCCTAATGTTGGCTTGGGCCTAAGTTTCTTCCAGAATACTGCAGGTAAAGAAATGTCAGACTGTGTAAAGGCTGTAGAATGTGAAGCATTGCTTTGTCAAAGCCACCGCTCATGGACAACTTGTTCTTGACAAATAGTGCGTATTTGCACAGGCCAAATTGGCCCTCCAAATTTCTGCAATCAGCCATCAAATTTTCGTTCCCACACCAAAATGGCCAGTGACTGATGTGACCCAGGCGGGCTCATTTCAAGACTGGAAGTTTATAAAAAGGGCTGAAAATTTTCCGTTGAGCCTGGAAATACATACATAAGAGAACTTTCGAAAAAGATCGCGTCTCAGAAGACATTTTTGGCATCCTCTGCATATCGTTTCGACTTCTTCCGGTCACCATTGCCATATCGGGTGTCACAATATTTCTGCCATCACCCATCATATTTTCGTTAGAAAACGTCGTTTGGGCGCTGCAAATGCGTTCTAATGCCTCACCGGCCTCGAGCTCACCAGTTTACACGACGTGGCATAGCATTGGTTCAAGTTCAACATTGGGATGCCGAACCTGCCAAGTGCTGATCGGTGATCCGAGCCTCCCTCAGGTCTTGCTCTTGGATCAATTAAGTTCCGAGCGGGCCGCCCTCGGCACGGGACTATCCCCTTTTAGGATGCTCAGTACATGATTCCATCTTCACACATGAATGAGGGACCCCGAAATCGTTCCTAAACTAAATTCTTGGGTTAGGGTTAGTCTTGTATAGCAATTGATAAGATTAGATATACCATATAAGGATAACCCTAACCCTAGAATTTAGTTTAGGAAACGATTTCGGGGTCCCTCATTCATCTCAATTTCCGGTGCAACATTGAACAAAAATGCTTAAATAGATACATACACGAGCGACAACTGTTGTCCAAAAACATTTAGGTTAGATGTTCCTCGACCCGGTCCATCAAGTCTGCCTTCTTGCCAGAGTACGGCAGGCCTTTGCTCTTGAGGAACGCCTGTATGGAGGGTAATCAGTTCCCGTGGTAGTTCCATGGTTCCATTGCTAAATATACCTTGAGCTGTTCCACAGTTAGCTAGATGAAATAAACGTTGGTCAGTACTGTCACACGCGGTGGAAGAGCGGCGCGCCTTTTTCAGTTCTCCATCGGTATATCTACTTCGGATCTCAGCCTCCGACAAGTCCACGTCCTATGTGCGAAACCCAGGCGTGTCAATATGCATCTCCCCCGAGATGGGAAAAACCGACCGCTTTGCGCTTCGTGCCTTTCTTCTCTGTCTCCACGGGCGCGGCGGCCGTGACCGCACTCTCGTCGTTCGCGACGGAGATCTTCCAGTTCTCGAGCAGCTTACCCGCGCGCTACATGCGTTCGTCAGTCAAAACATATCAATAGTAAAAGCGAAATAAAGACGAAACAAACCTTGTGTATCATGTCCACCTTCGGGGCAGTAAGATCCTCAAACGAGTCCGGGTCGTACTCTTCTCCGAACGCAGTCGCCTGCAATTGCGCATTATGAAACGCCAGGGCTATGATAAGATCGTTACGCGTCAGCCTGGGCTCGTCAAGAATCGAAGGCGCGCGGACCGGGATTAGGATACGAATCCGGAGGATACGACCCATTCTTCACGGACAGCTTGCTGATCCAGGCGACAGCGGCGTCCTTCGCCTCGTCCGACGCTAGTTGAGGTTGAGACCAATATAGCGGATCGAGCGAGGGGAGGCTGCTCACCACGGCACGCGCTCTCGACGGGGGCGGCGCGGATGTCGTCGGCAAATGGGAGCGGAATGAGGTGGAACCCGGCGGGGTCCGTCCACCCACCCTCGTCCACTCGCTCTTCCTGTTCAGTGCGTGTCGGTAGGAGTGAGCAGAATAGCAATGTAATTATATATACCTGCGGTAACAGCGCGCAGAATGTCGGTGATGCGTTTCTCCGTGTCAGCGAGAGCACCAGCCCTATCTTGTCTTTCTTGACCATTGACTTGAGGAGAGCACTGAACGTGCGCTTGCTGCCCGCGTACGCCTGGATATCAGTTAGCGGCTCGTGTGTGCCATGTTTAGGCGCAGAACATATACCATTTCGTCCGGATAGATGAATTGTGAATGCTTGATATTGTCTTCGAACATGAGTTCTGAGCGATCCTTGAACCCAAGGAGCTTCAAGCCTAGAAGCATTCACTCTGGGGCGCCGTCATTGTCGAATGTGATGAGGCTCACCTGGCTCGAGGCCAAGTGTACGGAAGGACCGCACGTCTTCTGCTGTGAAGAAGGGCTGTCACACATTCGTAAGTGCGCTTTCCTGTCGACGGGTCGAAGAGACGACATACTCGCTGCCCAGGTTTGACAGCACGCGTCCCGGCGCTGGCCTCGTCGTCCTCCTCAGCGGGTGCCCCGACATCCATGCCGTAAACTATCTTAGTTTTATTGACCTCCGCTTGCTGGTCCTGGGGTACAGTTGCGTCAGCGGCCACAGCGAGGTTACACGTAGAAAAAGCAGACCTCATCGACATAAACAGTCCGCACCGTCGCCACCTCCATCCGCTCGCCCAGATCCACGAAGTACTTGTACGCGCCCTTCTTCTGCTCCGTCACCAAGCCGTATCTGCAGCTATGTCAGCGAGCCCCGCCGGGCCAAACGCACGACGCACCCCTTGACGCCGATGGTGAACCCGTCCGCGAGCGCGAACGGGATGCTGGACTGCGCGCGCTTGGGCACCTCGTGGAAGCGCATCTGCGCAAGCAGGTCTTCGATGCGCGAGATGGAGATGGACTCGGGGAGCACGGACGGGTCGTCCGCGTCGATGTCGTCCTCGTCCACGAGGTTGTTGGGCAGCAGCACGGACTGGGCAGAGTGAGCGGGGGCATGGGGCCGAGGGAGGGCTTACGGAGTAGAATTTGGAGACGTCGAAGGGCTTCTCGGGTGTGCTGATGAAGAACGGCTCGACTGCGACGCCGGACTGGGTCAGATCCTAGGGGATGGTTCAGAGTAAGATGCATAGAAGGGCAAGAGCACGCACAATCAGGGTGGTTCTTGACGATGTGACGAGCTGTTTGCTGCCTGGGCCGGAGTGCGGGTCATCCTCGTCGGTGATCAGGAAGACCCGCTTTGAGGCGGTCTTTGGAGCCCTGTGGCGACATTAAAAATCGCTAGACATCGCGCAACAAGCTAACCCGTCGCGCAAGACCCAGTTGCAACTGGTGAACACGTCGCCCATCGGGACTCTCTTGCCAGTCAACGGTGGGAAGTTGTTCTTCAACTCCTCAGGATCTTCACGAAATGCTTTACAGACGCGATTTAGAGGAGCTTAGCGCTACAATAGCTAAGACCGACCATCCAGCAGCTGGATCAATTCCTGGATCTTCGGGGCGCTGAGAGGGGCGATGGGCTGGTACACAAAGCAGTTCTGTTTGATCTCCGAGCCCAGGTTGCGGCTCGTCTCCACTCTCCTAGTCTTGCGGGACATCACTCACACACACATAAGAGGCGCTGGAGTTATCTCACTGTGTTGAAAAGCAGGATGCCGACGGCGTCGTTGGGGCCAACGATCACCTTCTTCTTCTGAATCTGTATTGCGGCCTCAAGGGCGACGTAGGCATGGCAGGTTTGGACGTTCTCGTATATTGGATCCTCGCGGAGTTCAAGCATGGATTCAGAGCAGTCAATACAGAATAAGATAACGTCTTTTTTGCTCTCCAGATGCTGGGTACATGGTAAGCACCATGAGCTGAAACAAACTGGTAATCTCACTGAGGTGTCTTGCAACTCCTCGTCGTCTTCGTCATCTATCCTGTTCCAATCGTCGTAGGGCGGCATGGTGGTTAGACAGAAGGTGTGGTGGCGCCCACTCGGAGTCAGTAACGGTTCACGCTCAGTCACATTGCGTGCCGTTACGGTCACAGATTTAAACGATGACTCGCCCACTCCGAGAAATACCTCTTGCAGATGTTCAGGGCCTCAGCTCTCCGACCCTCAAAATCCAGAGCGATGAAGACGTAGAGATCTGGCGACGATCTCGCTCGTATCTTGATTATGGGATATTTCTGCGGCGCCTGAACGAATCTGTCGTGGGGGTGGAAATTCCGTCGGCTGAATCCTCCACAAGTGAGGTGCGCTCGCACCCTCTGCCGCTGCCTGGTGTTTTGATGGATATTAGGCCGTTAGACGGATGATGGTGCTCCTTGATACGCTGGACGGATGGATCGACAAGATTCCAGCGCAGGTATCGCCCCAGCGATTCGGCAACCTGGCCTTCCGGACCTGGGGCAAGCGCCTTGAAGAGGTCAGTAGTAATTTTTGCGTGTACCAATAAATATTCAAATGGCGCAGGAAAGCGACGCCCTGCTGAGCACTCTCCTCCCCGCCGAGTATGCCGTCGTCGTCCCGCAGGTCAAACCCTACTTCGTTGCCTCCTTCGGCTCTTTTGGGCGTATGGACTACGGGACGGGACACGAGACGTCCTTCGCGCTCTTCCTCCTCTGCCTCACGCTCACGCGCTTCTTCCGACCCGTGCCGGACGAAGAGCGCAGCCTCGTGCTCACCGTGTTTCCGCGATACCTCCGCCTCTGCTGGCGCCTGCAGGACGTGTACAAGCTCGAGCCCGCGGGCAGCCACGGCGTCTGGGGGCTCGACGACTCGTCCTTCCTGGGCTACATCTTCGGCAGCGGCCAGCTCCGCGGTATACATCCTATCCCCGCCTTTGGTAGGACAACTCTGATCGCTCATACAGACCAAACCCAAATCCCGGTATCCGCCGTGCTGCACCCGCCACTTCCCGCCACGAACTTGTACTTTCTCCAGATCTCGCGCATCCGCCAGGTCAAGCACGGCCCGTTCCACGAGCACTCGTCCCAGCTGCACTCCATCGCGACGGGCGTGCCGAACTGGGGCAAGGTCAACTCGGGGCTCTTCAAGATGTACGAGGTAAACGTGTCCATCATCATTGCTTACTTGCACACCGTGTTGATCCCGACTCCACGAACAGGCCGAGGTACTCGGGAAGCGCGTCGTTGTGCAGCACATCCCCCTCGGCGGCCTGCTGGAGTGGAACGATGCCCCATCTGCGCCATCTTCCTTGACCGCCGCCCCGCTGGCAGACACCCTGGGCTCTACACGGGCGCCATGGCCCTCCACTGCCGCGCCTTGGAGCACCGGCGTTGCTGGCGCCACATCATCTTTTCCCGGTGTTGCTTCGTGGTACTCAACGCCTCCCCCAGCTCTGAGTCCGCGGTCCTCTCGTACGCAAGCGGATGTTGTCCCCCCGCGCCGATCGATGGGTCCGCCTCCGCCTCCGCGCTAGGGCGTGTATTTGAGTCGACTCAATGTCTCGTATCCCATCGTTTTACAGGCCCATACAGCAGCTCCGTGGAATAAGGACGATAGTGCAAGGAAGGATGACCAGAACTCTGTATAATGCTCTTCATCTGTATCCAAAACAGGTAAACGTTAACAAAAAAAAATTAGCAAATCCACCACACAGCACATCTACCCGCAGCCAAAACCCAAAAGTGAGGAAGTTAAGGAAGTATAACTGAAAACCGACATCTTCTGATCTTCATCGTCCGTTGGTCATGAGTTGGGTATTAATTAATAACGCGCCCACACAACGTCACTTCACTTGCAGCTTAGTGATCCATTACCGTTTGACGCCAAGCCACCACGCCATCATAAACTTGATCACGCCTTGCACGGGCGACTCGCGCAGCTTCGCGTCGAACGGGCCCGCGACGCGCTCGAGGCTGTCGCGCCCGAACACGGCCCACGCGTACTGGAACGGCGCGTAGAAGTGCAGTGTCGTCCACAGGAAGAAACGGCTGTACTGCGCCGTGATCTTGTCGTAGTCCGCTGTGGGACGGATGAGGTATCAAGAAACGCGGACGGGAGGGATGACGCACAGTGTAGCGCGGAGCGCAGGTCGAGCCACGTCTTGGTCACGTCCGTGAGGATCACGTCGACCTCCAGCGCACGGCCTGTGGCCGTGGAGATTAGTAAATTGCGGTGGTATATAAATACACGGCGTTAAAAGGACCCACCTCCATCATATGATCCGGCTCGTTCACCGTCCACACCATGACCTTCTTCCCACCCGCCTTGCACTCCTGGCGGAACCTGAGCCATCACGTCAGCGCCAGCGCACCGTAAAGAGAAGATGCACGCACCGATGTCCGTCCGAAGACGTCAGCGCGTAGAACGCGATGCTGAAGACCTCGCAGTCGTCCCAGAAGTACTTGCGCGCGATCGCGCACGAGTTGCCGATGTACGAACGGCGGCAGTACGGGAGCTGTGTCTTGGCGGGCGCGAGGAACGACGGGTGCCAGAGGCCGAGCAGGATGCGCGGCGCGAGGCGCGTCTCCCACTCGGGGTGCGCAGAAATCGCGACGTGCATGAGCGCGAAGAGCCGCTCGGGCGTGTTCTGCACCTTAACGTCGACGTTGAAATTGACGTGCTGGTTCTCGGGCTGCTGAAGGTGAGGCGGAGCAGGCAATGGTTGAGAGGGTACGCACGAGCATCAGGAGCGCGATGGTCTCCTCGAAGGTCGGGATCGACTGGTGCGGCTGCTTGGCAGTGCGGACGTGCTGCATGCCGTCTACGCCGTGCCAATCGCGTTCTTGATCTGGCCTTGGGAGTTGGTCGTGCGTCGCAGATCTGCACCAAGGTAAAGGACACGAAGGCGGCCCAGCGAAAATGCGCACCTGGGTCGTGAAACATGACGACGACATTATCCAGTGAAACGTGGACGTCTGGATGGGGTGTCACGAACACGGACAGGGGGGTGCCTAGAAGATAGAGAAGGAATACCGCTCTCAATGCCCTCCGCGCCGTCACGAATGGCGGCCTCGAAGCTTGCGAGCGTGTTCTCCGGGAAACGGGAAGATGCCTGGGAAGTGGTTAGCATGCGAGGTCGGTGTCCTGAGTGATCATATTGAAAGCTGAATCATTCATGATGGACGACGTTACCCAGGTCCATCTGCAGGTTTGTACAAGGTTGGGTATTGTGCACGCAGCTGCTAGAAGGCTATGTGGACTGGGGTGTAGCAGTGACCATCCGCAAATGCACAGCGCTGCACCCGCTGAAGACGACGCACAGCTCCGAATCCGCATCTACCGACGAAGGTCCTGCCGGGTGATTTCCCGAAGGACGCGAAGCACCAGCACGAGCTACCCGCCACCGCTGCTGGTGCACTTCCCACATAGACATTTCTCCGGAGCAAACCGTAGAACAACTACTCACACCCCGATGTCCCCAACAATCTTAAAACGATATCGTAAGACTCTAGACAACTCAGGACACTGTGAGATGACGCACCAGGTAAATTTCTTGTGCTCGGAGTCATTAAGGTATGAAGGGTTCGAGGAGAAAGGGTGGAAGAGAGCCGATGAGAAATTAGCGTAGAGATGGGGCGAGACGGGAGGCGGGGTCGCATATAAAGTTGGGAACGTGCTTTTCCTTCGGTTGATGAGGAAGACCAAGAATTGGAAAGAGGAGACTCGCGTGTAGGCTGAAACGTAACAAAGAACGTGTGACCCAGTATATCAACCGCGTTAACGTCAGAACCGTTCAGGCTTGCTCCTGTCCACCGCAGTCTGCCCTGCAAGCCTCTGGTCAACGTCTACTGCCAGCCCTGGAATGGACCTTACCCTCGCTCCTATTCCAACTTGAACACTGATCTCTGCGCTCCTTTTTCCTCACTGCTCATGAAACGAGTTTCGAAAAAAGCCACGATCTGCACTGGCAAAAATAACTCGGGCTCAATTGGGCTCAAAACGTTTATATCTTATCCTGAGGTGCTGATTTGTTCCGATTTCTACCGCGACCCAATCCGAAACGTCGGGTGTGCACGTTTGACCAACGTTCGACTAAAAAATTAGTTCATTTTCCAGTGTGGAGCCCATAAGATCTCTGAGCACTTCGAGAACGCTTCGCCTTTCTTTCTGGGAGCCTAGAGTGTTCTGCTCCACTTTCTCAGGACCTCTCCGTCAGCCCAAAGCTGCCGAATTCTGATGTGACTGTCGTCTGAAGATCTGGATATGTAGCGATAGTGATCTTGTCCCACCCAAGTCCCACCCTTGCACGGCTGTCGCTAAGACTTGGAGACCTGATAGCCAAGAGATAACGTCGGCCCGCCCAGGCCCCCAGAGCAAATACTTATCTTTAAAGAAACCATTTCCAGTTGACGCACACCAATCACAGCACTCGAACATCCTTCGCTTCACCTGAATCATTCTTATTGTGGCCCCTGGCCTGCTATTGGACATTCAAAAGCATGCTAGCCCACCACAGACATTGGTATTTCTTTTTGTCGGGTTGGTCGGAACCACTCAGAAAGGTGGATATTGATGAGAGAAAGGGAAAAAAAACGAACATTGCCTACTTGTCGTGCCGAACGGTCTAGGAAACTCAAGCGTCCCGCATTTCAAACCGGTAAAGTCCGAACTTACTGATAACTGGCGTTACGTGAGCGCTGCGCGCATGAGCTTGCGAGCAGCTCGCAGAAAATTTTAAAAATTCCCATCGATGAAGGAGTCGGAACCGACGTCACGTCGACGTGTAATTTGTGTCCACAGACAATTATGCAACTTCATTATTCCTATCCACCCCTAAATGCATGCGCGGTTCGTTTCTTGTTTCCGTGTCCCATCAATGAGCGTTCCGGTTAAGATGTGTGGGCTATATTCCGTAGCCTTAGCAAAACCGGCGTCCGCATATCTATTGTCGCGCTATGCGCCATTTCACTCCTTTACTGGCGAACCAACACGTACTTCACAGACACATCATCGGCTGTGTACCATCCTCAAGTGTCCGACCAATATCTCAAAAATCTCCGGTGAATTCGATATCCTGGGCCCACCTTGTATCCGTCGCAACAGCGTACCTGGATCACAAGAATCAAGTCACTATCCATGCATTGTTCCAGTGCATCGAGCGTGGGGACTGCAGCCAAATCAGACCAAAGGCGTGTGGTTTTTACCTCGATTGCACGGCTCCTTGAGCGTTGACGTATTAACTCAGTGGTCATTATCGAAAGTTTCTTCTTCATCGAGCCGCTGCAAGGCGGGTGGATCGCCGGAGAGGCTATCTGGGCAAATTCCACTGTGCGCGCCAGCACTTTCCGACTCATGATCAAGCTGATCTCCAAATAGCTACGGGGATTAGGAAACATGGGATACAGCGTGCTTTTTGCATCGGATTTCGGGCGCGCCACCCAGCTTTACCAGATATTCCACGACCGCGTCAAGATGGTCATTACCCAGGGCCAGCAGGCAGAAGAGTGCTGGTTCGACGGAGGCGCCGCGTGCCTGCGCACAGAGGGCAACCCATCAGGGATCCCCGCTTGGAAAATCTTCACGATGAATTTCTGGTCAAGCGCGGACAACCCCATGGGCCCCCAATGGACGCTGATCCCGAAGACGTGAGCCGCTCGTCTTTTCTTTTATGCATGTGGCCGACTGCCCCATTTAGTACAAATCAGGGACTCTCGGCAAACACATACCTCGGGTACAGCATCGAGTCGCAGTGCGCGCTGCGCCCCTTCGTCCCGCACGCGGAGCGTGCCTCGCAGGTGTACATTCTCGCCAAGTTCCTGCATATGTTCCGGCCAGATCAACGCGCGTGGGGCGCCGAGTTCTTTCACAGCGCGACAAATGCGACGGGCGTGCCGTTCCTCGCTGGCACACTGCCTGCTTCCCTGGACACGCTGCCCGCGGACCCGGCGGACGTTCCAGCGGATATCACGAACTTGGGCAACATGACGCAGGACGCATTCTACAACGTGCTGTCGCACTCCCTCGCGCTTGTCGGAATAGGCAATCCGAGAATGTCAGTCGGCTTGCTGTTTCGTGCAGTCGCGCTTTCTGACTTTATTGTAATATCTAGATCACCGACACCGTATGACGCGCTGTGCCTCGGTGTCCCTTTTATTAACCCGGTATTAAGTGTACGCAAAAGCAAGAAAACACTACGATTGCCTATTGCTCACACTCGTTGTGCAGTGGGATCACAATAACCCGGCGGATCGTTCCAGGTGGGAGACCCAGCACGGAATGTTGAATCACCTCTCTCCGCCCTACGTGTATCATGTATTCAATACCGACCGCGAGGGCTTCGTGCAGGCAATTAAGGATGCCATAGCCAACCCCATCCAGAGGTCAGCGAGAATTTTCTAGATCTGGCTTTCACTCACAATGCTGACTTGGTGTGACTGTTAGCTATGTTCTCGAGCGCATGAAAATTTCCTCGGTTGAGTACAGACTCGGCAAAATATTAGAGCACGACTGGAGGGCAGAGGCAGCGAAGGTCCTCGCACAACGAAAAGCCTCAGGACAAGGACCGGTGAGTTCTACCCCCATTTGTGATTACTTGGCGAACTTACAGAAGCTTCAGTTATTTTTATTGTAAATATGAGGGATGTGTCATCAGTATAATTCATTAGACGCTGCAGCGCGCATATTCTGTACATAACTAGGTACATGTATTGGTGCAAGCACCGAAAGTAAAAAAACACGAGGAAAG